>JAJJWW010006072.1:0-289190 GCA_023531295.1 Papaver armeniacum | reverse complement strand
GCCAAGTTTCTTTGATATATTAGGTGACCTAGAATGACGCTAATCATCAATGAGTTTTACTGAATGTGAAATGTTACCAGAACGCAATTGTGTACAACAAAAAACATAAAAAATGAGTGTGCAAACAAGTACCAGCGAGACCCATGAAAGTCTTTTTATCCTTGGCCTTTCCTGATCCGATGTTTAGAAAGTGGAATATCCAGAAAGCACCTCTTCCAAAATAGTAACGCGTGACTTTGAATTTAGCAATGTATTATACGCATGCATAATCCTTGTGAACTTCTTGACCATTTACCTGCACATCAAAACAAAAAACACAAATGTGATTTGGTAAAGTCTCTTATTTAAATTCATCCACTCTGCTAACAAATACTCCCAATTCTCAAAAATGTTAAATCCATCCATGACTAATCAACATTTCAGAATATGGGTATTCATCTGTTCTTTCTCATTGGAATAAAATCAAATCAAGCAGAAGTAAAACATGCGTATTGCTGAAAACTCATAAATGGTAGGTACCTGTTTTTAGGAAGGAAGCAAGCTAATACTTCATATGGAGGACTAAACAGTGCAGTCATTCAAAGTATGAGAAGTGGCCTTGCTCAGTGAAAGTTTATTTCCCTCATTTTCTGAAGAAGCTCTTTAGCTTTCTTGAAATCTTTGGCTTCAAGAAAACCTTTAATAAGAGTTTTATACGTGACAGCATTTGGCATGCATCCATTCTTTTCCATTTCAAACAGTAATTTTTCGGCTTCAAATAGCATACCTTCTTTACACATGCCACTGATCAATATGGTATATGTTATAACGTTAGGAACTAGTGCCCTGTTTGGGAGATCATCAAACAATCTTTTTGCATCTTCAAATTTACCAGCCTTGCACAAGCCATCAATAACTAAACTATAAATTCAATATTATATTTAAACCCCATACCTTCCAGAGATTGAAATAAATCAACTGCTTCATCAATGTATCCATTCTTGCAAAGGCCATCCAGTAAGGCACCATATGTGACTATATTTGGAGATATACCAACAGACTGCATCTCATCAAACAGGCTTTGTGCATTCCTAATTCTTCCAGCGACATAGTCCATTCACTAGTGTACTGTAAGTAACTTGTGTTGGTTTTAATCCATTTTGTTTCATTTTCTTGAAGAGCTGCAGAGCATCATCCAACCCAAAGTCCTGCCCATACCCATTAATCAACACAGTGAAGCTGTGTTCGTCATGTTCAAGGCCCTTATCCACCATTGAATCAAACAATCTATGTGCTTCGCAAAACTTACCTGTCAAACACAGACCACCTATCATTGAGTTATAAGTAAGTGCATTAGGTTCTTTGCCTAAGCTAATCATTTCTTCAAATAACTCGCTGCTTCTCTCATCTTCCCTTCTTTGGACAGAGAATCTACTAGTATACTATATGTTACTACTGTCGGGAGATCCCTCTATCCACCATTTCATCAAAAATGTCTTCGCTTCCTTCCACAATCCACGTTTGCTGATACCATGAATTAGAGAACTATAAATGATCACATCTGCAGCAATGCCTCGACCAGACATGTTATAAAAGAGTCGCAGAGCCTCACTCAGACGATCTGAACTGCAAAGTCCGCTGATCAAAGAGCTATATACAATAACACTTGGGACAATTCCTGATCTTTTATCATTTGGGAAAAGAGATTTAAAGCCTCATTCACTGACCCTCTTTTGCATAGACTATCTATGATTGCACCATATGAAACAATATCAGGCTTCCAGTTCCACCTACCCATATTCTTTTGCAACTCAAGCGCACTACCTACTTCACCAATTCTACAAAGCCCAGTAACAACAGTTCCACAAGTAACGACATTCGGTTGAATTCCCATTTCTATCATTTTCTCAAACACTTCAAGAGCATGACAAACTTTCCCTTGCAGGCACAGCCCTTTGATCAGAGAAGTGAAAGTTACAATATCAATTTGAAAACCCCTCTTAAGCATTTCACCAAACAAACTGAACGCACTGTCCAATCGACTTATTTGACAACAACAATTAATCAAAATGTTAGCTGTAAATACATTAGGTTGAATTCCAATCAGCTTCATCCTCCTATACATCCCAAAAGCATCAAAACAACATCTCATTTTCGATACTGAAATCAATAGTTGATTGAATGTTTCGGTTGATGGTAATGGTTTCACTGAAACCATTTTATCAAAGTAACTCAATGCATCTTCAAGTTTCTTGATTTGACCAGACTTGCATTGATCAAACACTAAAACTTCAAATGGTGTTTTACTATGGGATACGTAAGTTCTAACAGTTGTGATTAGAATCAAAGGATGAGGTTTGAGTAATAAAGAATGCCTCAGACTTACATTTCTGATGAAAAGAATCATGGTTTTTTCTCTGTTTGTGTGGGGATGAGGAAGAAGATTCAGGTCTGTTGTCACATTGTTCAGTTAGCTATGGAAGATTATTTGGTACTGCAGCAATTCTTTTGAAGGTGTTTAAACCATAAACCCTAACCGGGAAATGTCTCACCTTGGTCCTTGACCCAAAATCTTCAACATGACCAAAACCGTCATTGCAACCCAAAACTCGCCTGGACAATCTAAAAATCTAATGCACCGAAAATTAACAATGCTACTTCCAGGAGTCCAAATTTATGCACCCCTTCAAAACCGGGGTGCACATTATGGCTCTCCTAATCCTATATTCTCTCTTTGTATCCTTCTATACTGTGTAACAAAAGTATTTTTTTTCACTTTAGAGTTCTATCATGCCCATAACCAGTGCAGAGTGTGCGACGCAGAGGGGTCAGTCCGGCCAAGGGCCCTTCCTCATTTGCAAGTCCAATAGCTGAATGCCGATAAAACTGAATACCGATTTACACAAAAAAAGTGCTGAAAGATCGGGGTTATAGAGGTTTGAACGGCTAGTGTCTAGTTCACCATTGTTGTTTTTTTTTTTGCTCGGTAAAGATAAAATTAAAAAGAGAAGGGATGAGAGCCAAAAAGGACACTCAAATCACCAAAGCAAACCAGAGTACAAACAATAGACGGCAAAGCCAACCAAGGAGGAACCCAAACAAAGAAAGAACAATTAAGGAGGGGTGAAATCAGCGACGAATCCAGGATTTTATGTCTGGGTGGGCTAATTTTTTTTTCCACCAATACACTATTTTGTTTGTTCAATTACAATAATCATGATGCATTGTAGTATGGGGCGTGACATGTTTCCTTTCTTTTCTGCATATCAGGTTTCAACTCGAGAGTTCTTTCCTGAGCACCATTCTCTGATGTGGCTGCAGATTTGTTGTTACCCTGCCGTTTTTGTCCTTATGGAATGTTGCTTCGCTCCTATGCCATTTTCATTATAATTGTGTTTGCGGAGGGAGAAAAGAAAAAAAAATAACCATCTAAACAGTGATAATCTAGTTAAGCGGTGTAGTGACAATTGTTGGCAACTCTGGACTATGAGTCTGTCTCTGCCTGAAGTAGGGCTGCACAAGACCCACCCACAATACCCATACCCGCCCGTACCCGCTAAACCCGTGGGTTTTTTTGTCCATACCCGCCCGTTGTGGGTGCGGGGTTGGTTAAGGAAAAAAACCCACGTCTGTGGGTGCGAGGTTGGTGTTAGGTCATACCCGCCCATACCCGCCCGAAAACCCGCTCAATATACACCGTTGATTTCGGCTAATCCTTCACTGGCCTTGAGAAGTTCAAATTAGCTCGCTAGACCACCTATTTTGTCCCTTTCTCCGAGAGACTTCACGTTTTCAATGGTTGTTGGTGTCTTGTGTGTGAACATATCCACAGAGGTGCCAATTTAAGAGCTGCCTTCTTAACGTTCGGAGATTTCTTTACCATAAAAAATAAAAACAAGCGTATTCGATTTGCTATCACTATAATTAGCCGCACGTGTCATGAAATATATTAAAGCGGACTCCATGGATTGTAATCTTGAAAATTTCAATGTGGTGCAAAAGATTATAGCGAACTCCTCCTCCTCCTCTCCCGATCGGTATATCTAATTTTTGGATTATATCTAATTATTGCGGGTTTAAGCGGGTTTAAACCCAAACCCGCCCCTACTCCGCGGCGGGTGGGTAACAAAACCCGCCTACTGTTTGTGGGTAGGGGGTTGGTTATGAAGAAAAAAAACCGCAGCATGTGGGTGCGAGGTTGGTTTGAGCTTATACCCGCCCATACCCGCCCATGTGCAGCCCAAGCCTGAAGTGACTCGTGTCGATCTGTCTGAAGTGTCTCGTGTCAGATCCGATGTCGATGTAGTTCTTTTTATATTAGTTGCAGACTTCTTCATAGAGTACGGTACTAGACCCCTATGATCCATGCAGTGAGTTGAGACTTGCTTTGTGAAGACATCATAGTTAGAAATCCCTTGCTTTTCTCACTACCCGAAAGCATGATCAGAAGTCTAGTAAGTGGGAGTCCCCTTACTAGACATCACCATTGTTTTGTGTATTCCTCTTTGCTTTAGCCCCCTGACACAGTACATCCCGACCGGTTACTTACTGTCCATACAATGCATACAACTCTAGTTTTTGGTTGGGCCGGTTCGATTGTTTTATACGAATTAGTTGTTTTTTATCCCTCTGACCCAAGTTAAGTGGTGTAGTGACAATTGTTGGCAACTCTGGACTAAGGATAACTTAATTACGTAGACTTGAGGAAGTGGTAGTCATTATGCTAATCTTCGCACACTTTGCTAGATAATTAATATATATATGAGTAGTAAAGGAATTAAAAGTAGTAAAACGAGACTTGACACACGGTTTAAGAAACATAGAAGTGAACCTTAACGGCTAAAATGATATTATTCAAAGATTAACGGCTTAAATGATATTATTCAAAGATTAATCTCTTTGAATTGCTTTGAATCTTTTTGAATTACTTCCACGTAGAATCGTATCTTCCTAATGGGCTAATTCAAAATTATACCTGGGCTAACTTTCACAAATGTTAAAAATTACATGGGCAAAAACAGTTTTTTAGAAATTTTGGGGTGGGCTTAAGCCTAGGTAAGCCACCCCCTAATACCATCCCTGGGTGAAAAACAACTCCTTCTAGTTTACAACAACATTAGAAATTCCAGACATACAAGGAGAATAAGCAGCCCATTTAAAAGCCATATGCTTTATGTCATTGATTAGGTCTTCCAGTTTACGCTCTTTATTATTGAAAGATCGATTGTTGTGCTCCTGGGTTGCACGGACGCTTCATTTCTTGAGCCGTGTCCGCGTCCGACGCGCTGGGACGCTGACGCTGACGCCGACGCTGACGCTAAAATATGCACTGGGACGCTGCAATATTGGCCTCGTGTCCGCGTCAGTGTCTTGTCGTGTCCGCGTCGCCGCGTCCGCGTCCGTGCAACCAATGTGCTCCAACCAAATGACCCAGAAAACCGCCGCATAAAGTGGCTTCCAAACTTCTTTACCCTGAACAGAAAAACGAGATGTTGTCCAATTCGTAATAAACTCCATAGTGGAACCATTCAAATTCAGCAGCCTATTTGCAGCAGTCCCAAAAAAATGCCAAATTTGCTTCATATACGAACAACTCAAGAATATATGCCTATTTGACTCAGTATCAGCCCTACAAAGACAGCAAGAATTCAGAATATTATTTCCACTAGTGGTGATAAGAGCAGAGCCTCTCTTTTTTGCAGGTTGTCCAAAGTGGGGAGTCTGTCCAGAATGCATTGCCAAAGGAAGAAACTAATTTTGTGAGGCCAATCGCTTGACCAAACCAACTTGTGAGGGAAAGGAGAAGCAGGAGAAGCCGGAGAACTATCAATCAAGTTATGATAAGAAGACTTTGCCGAAAAAAATCCAGTTTTATCGCCAATCCAAATGAAAGAGTCTTCCTCTTCTGGATAGAACACAATAGAGTCTGGCATTAAGAATACAGTTGATAACTCTCTAATTTCCCCATCATTAGATCTTCTATGAGTGAGACCCAGCAACCAGGAAAATCCCGAAGTATTTGCACTATATGCATCTTGAATAGAGATAAATTTATTGGTGGACATTCTGTACAGATTAGGACACAAAGTAACTAGAAAACCTGACGCATTCCATTTGTCTTCCCAGAGGCGAATTTTGTTTCCTTTCTCGATCTTAAACTGAATTTTGGCAAAGAAATCAGCTTCAACAACACTAATTTTCTTCCAAATACCCATTCCATGAGAAGTTTTACTCTTCTTGGTTCTCCAACCAAAATCAGCGCAACCATGCTTTTCTATAATAATCTTAGACCACAAGGAATTTTTATCCTTACCTAGTCTCCACCACCATTTCATCAGCAGGCTTCTATTCATCTTACACAAATTTCTAATAGCCAGACCACCCAAGGGAAGAGGTTTACATATTTTTCTTAAACCAACCCAATGATGTTTTTTGTTATAGCCATCATCATGCCATAAGAAGTCGCGAATAATTTTCTCAAATTTGGCAATAATGGACTGAGGATCCATGAATAAAGAGAAGTAGTACACGGGAATACTCATAGCACACTCTTAATAAGAGTAAGTTTACCTGCTTTATTGAGTAAAATACTTTTCCAATTGGCTAACCTGCTCTCACACATCTCCAACAATATGTCCCATTTATTGCAACTCAGAGCTTTGTCCCCGAGTGGAAGCCCCAAGTAAACAGTTGGAAAAGCATCAATAGAACACCCAAACACCGAAGCAAGCTGCTCCAGCTTCCCCACTTGACCAACAACAAATATGTTGCTTTTGCTAAAATTAGTATGGAGACCCGAAGCATATTCAAAGAGAAGGAGATTATATTTTAGCATTCTGATTTGGATAATGTCAGCATCAAGGAAAACTAGGGTATCATCTACAAATTACAAATGACTGATCCTAGTACCATTTTGCTTAACTTGAAAACCACCGATCCATCATAATTCAGCAGCCTTTGAAAGCATCGTGGTCAGGACTTCAGAGACCAATAAAAAGATAAAAGGAGAGAGAGAGGATCACCATGACGCAATCCTTTTTCGCTAGTGAATTTTCCGCAAGAGGTACCATTCACAAGAACAGAAAAGGGAACTCTTTTTATGCACCCAGCAATCCCCTTTCGCCAAAAAACACCAAAGCCCATTCTCGTAAGCACTTGATAGACAAAACTTCACTTAACGTTATCAAAAGCTTTCTCAAGATCTATCTTGCAAACAAAGCCAGGATTATTGGACTTAATTCTCGAGTCTAAGCATTCGTTGGCGATTAGAACACTGTCTAGAATTTGCCTGCCTTTCACGAACGCTGATTGATTAGAACGCTGTCTAGTTCACCATTGTGTACAGTCAACCACTAGCATCTAGTTATACATATACAAAATAAATAAGAATTTATGAGAATTTTCCGATCCAACGAGTTATTCGATTTTTTAAAATGAAACCGAGCCATGTTATGATTATCGTACAATTCTCAACTATATTTTTACAAATTTTCCAATCATAATTTTGTTCATGTTAGTGGACAATAAAAACTTCTCATATATTTGTTATACGTATATATCAGTATCTTTTTACCCAATAAAATGCCTTATGATTAAGTTTGCACAATCACCTTTTTACTCAGGATCGGCTCTGAGCTAGTCTACTTTTACTCTCATCTTTCTCACTTTTTCTTCAAGATTTGATAATGCCCTATGCAAGGTAGTCAATATCGATTGTACAGGACGATATTAGAGGTTTTTATCGGGTATCGGAAAATACTTATACGATATTAAAAATATTGGCGATACAAAGATGAAACGATATTATCGGTTGTATAGGCCGGTACGGACCGATATATCAGTTTTACTTATACACAGATAATATCGGTTTCAGTGAATAAATTTTCCATCAAAATGCATCTGGTCTTTACAAACAAGTACAATGTCAATTGGAGAAGGTAAAAAGTCTTAGTATATTTATGATATAAAATCAATGCGACTATATCGTAGGATATTGATATTGCACAAGCGGAAGCAGTATGATGACAAGGAGAATCCACTCCTTAGTGATTTTAGAATACTCCAATCCAGGAGCAAAGATGAAGACAGTGACTCTAATCCAAGAGTTAATCAAACAATCAATGGTATAAACCAAACAAACTTAAGAGTTTTGATAAATTGAGCTAAACCAAGCTACCTTACAATGACAAGAACAATGAATACTTATAGTTTAACTAAACCCTAACAAACCCTTGACCAAACATCTAACATAATTATAGCAAATCCTAACGGATGATACGACTAAACAGATAATAAGGACCGGGTCCGAGACTCATGATAGACATATTATATACGTCCCGTATCAGGCTCTCCTACTGAGACAAAACTCGCCTCGAGTTTACATTGAAAATAGCAAGTTAGAGAAAGAAGTTTAGAGCATCCACTAGTAGTACAACTCAATCTTGAATTATGCATCGGAATTACTAACCATTCAGGACATAATTTTTGCTTCAAGGTACGGTTAAAAATACATACCAACGAGATACTCGATCTCGCTTCATGTTACTACTACATCAAAGAAGCTCCCATGAAAATTTCCACACCATGTCCCTTCGGAGTCCATAAGATTGGGATGCAATATCACAAAACATGTTATACGGATCTTGGAAACTGCTTTTAGGAACTACCATAGCAACTGTATCCATTTAGGAAGGATTAATTTTAAGCATTTCACTATGTTCAATGTCTTGGTTAACTGCCAGGACAACACTATTATTATTGTGTTCCACTTCACCAAGAATTCCTTGAAAATTAGCCTTAACCGTTGTGTGTAAGGTACTCTTAGGAGACATTTCTTTTCATTCTCCCAACGGTCGTTTACCTGGCATTAGCATGACCATGGTCTTCCCCCAAATAAACTCATAAACATTTTCAGGACCATTATGAACAGCATGGGTATCAAACAACCAAGGCCTACCCAACACCACGTCACAAATATCCATATAAACTACTTCGCAAAATATTTTATCGGAGTAGTGATAGGTGTCTAAAACACCTAATTTACTATCTAATAAGTAAGCTTTAGCAATGAAATCTTCTTTGCCACAAAAACTATTGTCACTAAAAGCATATTTTCTTGTAGTGTATTTTTCTTGTGAATTATGTACTTTATGTTTTCTTTTGAGTTTTATAGGTGCAATGGAGTCACCGAGAACAAAAGGAGAAGAAATCACCCATTTAAAGCGAAAAAGAGCGAAAAGACCAATTCACAGGCGAGCTAAGCTATCTACGGTTGAGCAAAGAAGTGAATAGGCATTCGGTTCCGCGAAACCGACAAGCTATGCAAGAACTGGAGGCCCTTTTCCTATTTCTGGGTGCCTAGAGTCATTTCTGGGTAACCCCTTATCTGCAGCACCTGGATGGCTGTATCATTCATTTCCTACAACTCTAAATCGAGTTTCATTGCATTCGATCTCAAATTCAGAGAAGTGTGGTCTGTTGTTAGAGAAATTCAGGGAGAAGAATCAAGAACGTGAGGAATGGTTTCTGTGGCTGAGTCTCTGGTTGAGTTGTAGTAGATGAGTCCGGTGATTGAATGAATGGGTCTGTGATGAATTTGTAGAAGAGTGAGGCTCTGATGCTGTTGAAATTGAGAAGAATTATTGAAGTAGAATCGAAGATGTGAGGGCTGCCATCGATTCACAACAAGGATGGCAAGATTAGAGCAGTAGAGGATTTGTTTTACTGAGGAGAAACTGATGATTGAATTGAGATTTGAAATCGAGTTAGGGTTTTCTGAGATGCAGATGAAGAAATTAGATGTTAATGAAAGGGGTTTGAGCAGATGAAGTTGGTGGCGCCGTTGAAGAATGAAATGGGTTTGTGTTGGAATCAAGGCTAGATCGATTAATATGGAAGTTAGGGTTTGATTGAGCTGAAATTGCTGAAGTTCGTGAAACCATGATTAGAGAGTGTTGATTGTCATGGGTCTGTGATCTTCATAGAAGAAGATGGTGGAATTTAGATGGGAATTTGCTGTGTTGGTGTTCTTGAAGAACAGATTTAGGGTTTGCTTCTGTGACTTTGAAGAAAATGAGGTTTGCCAGGGATTGATGGTGTTAGTATGGCTTATATGAAGCTCACAGAGGAGATGGCAGTGAGCTGATGCTGTTGGGATTATGTGATATAGTGGAGCTGCGGTTTTGGCTTGAGAAGACAGGAGGTCGAGCGATTACAATGAAAATGGCTCAGAAGAGAATTGCAAATACAAGGCAATATTGCAGAAATGAGTAGTCCTGTTATGTGAGAGTCTAAGCAAGGTCAAGCCTGTGGCTGGTTCGCAATGGCTGGAGCTGGAATTTCAGGGTCATTGCCTGAGTTGCAGTTGGTGCTTGTGGAATGAAGGGTCGATGTGTGATTGACGATGGAGTTACTTTGAATCAGTTGCTGGTGAACTCGAGCTGGGGTTTTGTATGAGAGTGTGTGGTCTGGTAAATTGCAGGTGTGAGTCGATGGCTTGTGTTGTGTATGGAGTTGCAGCTGCGGTTGGAAACTCAGATGCAGGTGCAGTGCAGGGATGTCGACCGTTGTGAGCAGCTGAGACACAAAGGAATGGAACTAGTGAAACAAAGTGCAGTGAAGGCAATGGTGGTGATTGTGTGGGTATTTTGCTGATGAAGCAAGAGAAAATAACTGAGATGGGAGATGGTAGGTGGAGTTGTTTCTCCAGTGGTGCAGTGAGCTGCAGGCTAAGGTGGGTTGAAGCCAAAATGGAGATTGCAAATGTGAAGATACTGATGCTGTTGTGCAGGATTGCAAAGGTAGCATCGAGTCTGGGAGTGAACTAAGTTGCAATGGTGACCTGAGATAA
Source organism: Papaver armeniacum (assembly GCA_023531295.1). Taxonomy (NCBI): domain Eukaryota; kingdom Viridiplantae; phylum Streptophyta; class Magnoliopsida; order Ranunculales; family Papaveraceae; genus Papaver; species Papaver armeniacum. The sequence goes on along the minus strand of JAJJWW010006072.1, from coordinate 278,362 downwards.
TGAAGCTGCAGCTATTGCGGGTACAATTCTGATGGAGGTTGACCACATATGGGGAATTGTAAATGATTGCCATGGAAGAATGGTGGTGCTCAAGTCTGATGTGAGGTGCTGGTATTGGTATTGCAGGTGAACTGAAGGCGGTGCTGCTGTTTGTGGTCATCTGCCAAGGATTGAGAGACCAATCGATGCTGGGAAGGAATGACTCAAGAACCGGATGTGACAGATACAAGCTTGAGAAGCTACAGTTATGCTGCTGTGCAGAATGATGGCTGCAAAGTTATGCACAACCAAGATGGCTGGCTAAGGAGATGGTGAAGCACAATCTTGGTGCAACACAGAGATGGCCTATGCAATGGCCTGAGCCAAGGCCAAATCGGCCAATCACCCGAGTCGGTGATCGACTCACACCTTAACTCGGACCGACTCGTCTGACTAGACCACCTGACTCGGTTTGACTCGGTCTGAACCGAGTTGACCCGATTTGACCCGTTTGACAGGTGACCCAGGGTGGACTTTGCCGGTCACCTGAGCTATTTTCCGGCGACCCTTCCGGCCAATTTCCGTCCATAATACCAGATTTCCGGCGACCTCTTTTGGGACATATTTTCACATGGGTATTTGCACACAATGGGCTTGGTGGACCACATGAGCTTTGGGCTATGAAGACCTAATTTTAGAAGTTGGAGAAAAGCTATAAAAGGGAAAGTTTTCTACAACTTTGAAGGAAACACATATTTTTCTTGGAACTTTGGAGAGACGTTTTTGTTTACGCTTTTAGGGTTTGCTTTTGTTCATCTTCTTCTTTTCAATTAATATTTTTATGATGAACTCCATAGCTATGAGTAGCTAAACAAATATTATTGGTTATGGGAAAAAGTTGATTTCTCAATATGTTATATGATTCAATGAATTAGTTTTGTCTCAATATTTTATTGTTTGTGATTCACAATTAATAGTGTTATATGATTTGATAGTTTGTTTGGTTGAGTCCAGAATCAATCCGATTTACATTCATCTCTAGAGATATATTAGGGTTTTCAATACGAAAAAGTTGTTTATCCCTGATTTCTAAGTAGCATAATTGTGGGTAGTGCTTGTAGTGATATATCCTACTAGTCACAAGTGAATCATAACTTTTGTTAAAACGTTTAGTGCTTTTACACATTCGTTTGCATTGATTAGTCTTATTCCATAGAACTTATTGCTTTTAGGGAGTTAAATCTAATTGTGCTTTTACACTTTAGGTTGCTTTCTAGGAAGAATTCACATATGCATCTTTTGATGTGGTTGTGATGAAAATAGGGAATTAGCGGGATATACTTGCAATCAAGGTATCCTAGGACTTTTAGTAAATAAGAGATTAAAATACCAATTCTAATCATTGATGAAAATACATGTTTCTCCTTATTGATTATTCCAATTATTTGCTTTGCTTTATTTTTATTTTTACTTTAGTATTTCGTTAAAACAACAAACATCCCCCCTTGGTTACCTTAGAAACTGAAAATTGCATAACAAAAATTGCCTCTCTGTGGATACGAACTCTTCCTTACTTTGTACTTCATTTAAATTTAGTGAGTAAGAAAGTGAAATTATTTTTGACGCTTACGACAGCGATCAAGTAGCACTCACCAATTGACACTGGAATTTTGCAAACACCCATACAAGTAATTGCACCTCCATTGTTGAACCATTTAATTTGGTCTGGTACAGGATACCAATCCATTTCCAAATCCAAAGATTCAATCATTTTCAATGAAATCAAATTCTGTTCGCAACCATTATCAATCATAAAATGACAAACATTCCCACCAGCTATATATCGACCACGAAAGATATGAAATTGACCTGGTTCCATAGTTATATAAACTGCATAATATGAAGTTAAGAAACTCAATTTGGAGGCAACTTAGATGAACATATAAGTAGGTCCGTGTCTTATTAACTGGTAGTATAAGAAGAAATCACAATAAGAGTTTCTTGTATAACTTTAGTCGAACAGGAATCCTTCGCAATTTTACTTATGGGAAACAAACTTTTTGTGTAGCTCTTAGCCGAGAAGATTTCTTTCTCCCACTAGCTAACAAAGTTAGGGTTTCACGAATATCAAATATGGCAGCAAATGAAATACGGGATACTCACCAGATGTCCGGAACTTTGATGATGGCACTCAACAGGAATCTTTAGTACCTATTTCTTCTCATTTTTCACCCACAAACGCGCAACTGAAACCTTGATTTTCCAAATCAACAAACAAAGCGAGTTAGAGATCTTACCAAACTTAAGTATGCGCCGTGATGATGAACAAGATCCCAAATCTTCTTTCAACTATTTTTTTTTTTTTTTGATAAAAACCTAGATATCACAGGAATCCTCGACTGATTCTTCTAGGCGGACTCACAGACGAACAATGCAGGAAATGTAACACCCAAAATTTCGGGCCCGGATTCCAACCCAAATCCAAACCCAAAATCCGCAATGCTACATTTAATATCAGGCCCAGACTTACAAACTTGGCCCAAGTCCAAACGACTAATTCTATGTCTAATCTTTATTTATGTTTAATTCATAAATTTCGTCGCAGCGGATATATAAAAATTCTTTTAGGAACATCTAACCATTAACTTGACGTGAGTGTTAACCCACATTAATTCTAAAGAACTATAGTTTACCATAAAAAATTAGTTTCACCGTTAAAGGTTCCAGATTTAATCCAAAAGAGTCACATGTTTAAGGAAGAATCATAAAACAGAAACAGACATCAGTTCACTCCAAGAATTTTATTGAACTCAATTCAAACCCAAAAATTGTTATAATTATAAATTCTGAATCTTAACTGAGTATAGTTATATTCATAAATTATCTATAATTTTTAGTTTATCTTAAAGACCTTTTGACCATAGTCAAACTCTTAGTTGACCAGAACTTCTGAAAAGAAAAACAGAGATTGTCCATTTTATAAAAATCGTACAAAATCGTTCACAGCTTCAAATCAGGTTTAGTTTACCAATTTAAAAAGTAAAAATAAATATCTTAAAGTTTACAGAAGACATCAAAACCTAAAACATACCATAGAATAGTTTGAAAGTAGTAAAACTTATATATAGTTGGATCTGTCAGAAAATTTCTGAATTTCGCACAGTGACAAAAAATTGTTTTAAAAATACTTCTGTGACTCAGAAAATTCTAATATTTTAACCACTTCATTTTCCCTAAGGTTTATGCATACTATAAAATATTCAGGTACATATCTATTATATAATAATTATCATTAATAGTCAAACTAACATGACTCAGAAATTCTCATTATCTAATCAAATAGAATTTTCCTTAACAAAGCATTGTTTCATTGGTGAAACATTAACCCAATAATCTCCAAAATATTACTAATCAATAAATACTAAATAAATCATCTAAAAGATTTTGATGATATTTTATTACAATTTTTAAACCATAAATCCTATGCAAACTACTAGTTAAAGCACCAAAACCGATCTCTATGCTTTTCCCCCATTAGCTCCTTGTGGTGTCATAAAATCTGGAATTTTTTTGTCATGAAACGACGTGAGTTGTGAAACCCAGTAGGAAAAGAAGCAACAAAACATTTTAAGCAACATTTTCAATTCCTTTTAAAAACAACTAGCATGATTAACAACACCGCAAACACATGGAAACACCATATCCATAAACAACAATAAATTCAATCAATCAATCCGCTCGCCCCAGGGAGCCAATATCAACAAAAGAGTCAAATCAATCAACTGCTCGCCCCAGGGAGCCCCACGTGGGTTTAGGGATTACTTTCCAAGGATAACTCGCATCCCATCAAAGAAGCCTTTAGGGATTACTGCCCATGGACCGCAGCCCAAAAACAAAATCATAAAGATGCTCACATCATCATCAATACAATCATTTATCACCGATATAATAATAAAAACTTGTAAATCTGAATTTAATTAAAGAAAAATTAAATAAGAAAGATTTAATTGTGTTGCGCCTACCTCAAATCGCAAATCCAAAAATATAACAAACAACTTTATCACCGAAATTGAGTCTTCAAATAACAAATCAAACTTTAGCTACCGTTTTTAATTGATATTTATGCATCACTCACGGCTTGCACTTGAATAGAAGGAAGTTTGAGAAAGAGTTGCGGCTAGGTTATCTTTCTTTTTTTTTTCGTTTGATGATACTGTATCAAAAGCATTATATACTAAAAACCTAGAGGAAACCGGTCTTCTGGTCGACTAACTAAAAGGATACTACTTGGTAGGCCCATGTGGATTAAATTTTTAATTCATTATATGTTAGGCCCATTAAAGAAAGAAGTGATGAACATTTAATAGGCCATCAGAAAAATCTAAAGTTTTACCAACTACTCTAACTAATTATCAAAGAAAATAAAACAATAGGTTACTACAATAGCATTTTATGAAATGACAAAATTACCCTTATGCATTAAATGACAAAAATACCCTTGAAATTGGAACGGATATTACAGGAAAACCTGCTCTGATTACCACTGGATATGGCACAAGCGGAAGCAGTATGATGACAAGGAGAATCCACTCCTTAGTGATTGTAGAATACTCTAATCCAGGAGCAAAGATAAAGACAATGACGCTAATCCAAGAGTTAATCAAACAATCAATGGTATAAACCAAACAAACTTAAGAGTTTCATTAATCAGATAAATTGAGCTAAACCAAGCTACCTTACAATGAAAAGAACAATGAATACTTATAGTTTAACTAAACCCTAACAAACCCTTGATTGAACAAAACTTCACATACGTGTGAAGTTTATCCTAACCATCTAACATAATTATAGCAAATCCTAACGGATGACACGACTAAACAGATAATAAGGACAGGGTCCGAGACTCATGATAGACATCTTATATACGTCCCGTATCAGATATAAGATGGAAACCATATTTCGATTGCAAGGCATGGAAATGTAAAAGATAAAAGTAAAGGATAATACGAAAGATTTACCGGCATAATGGGACAACAATCACAATGCCGGCTAATAAACCACCTTGTATTTTGAAAATCTGAGATATATGCATGATTCTTATTATTTCTTTACTATAGTTTTATAAATATTTGAAATTCTAATTCTAATGGTGTATTACCGAAAAAAACCGATATTATATTTGTATAGGTGTATCGGACCCGGCCGCTACGAGACCTATACGCGATATTAACTACCTTTGCCCTATGATTATATTTTGATGGATGGCTTCAATGGCCGATTATATTCATACTTTGTTAACAAAGATATGCAAATTAGTCAAGTCTTATGTATAAGAGCAGGAAGTATGAATCCATATTTTTCACGTGTGACAGAGTAGTAGGATATGAGGATTTTCCATGTCCATTAATTGGAACGGGCCCCAAAACGGATTATATAGATGGCATCTGCAACATTAGATTTGGACATACCCTTCCTGAGTCATGAGGATAAGACCCACTCAGGAGTTCATCAAAGAGATACTTTGTACTTGATTAAATTAGAAGAGGTATTTGACAGATTACCTATAGCTTGTTCTGAGAGATAATTCTCACAATCTTGGCATACGCTAATTGGGTCTTTTTTAGGTTTTTCTTTACCTTTATTTGACTCATTGTTATAGGTTGAACCGCACCTAACACAGATTGATAGATCTTTTTGTGTTTGTCTGCTCTGATACTAATTGAAATGACGAGTGTACCAAGTACACCACAATCTTTTCGATATCAACCTATATGACGGATACGTTACGTGACCTAATATAAACAGACATTGTAAAGAAGATAACAACCACAAGGTGTACACTTGGTATACATAATAGGTATCGAAACCGAAGCTAACTATAACGATCAAACCAAAGTGTTTTGATTAGGGTATAAGTGCAATTACTATATCATAATTTAGACAATAATTATAATGCCGAAAGTAAAGTAAAAGCGCACAACAATATTTTGTTAACGAGGAAACCGCAAAAGCAGAAAAATCCCGGGACCTAGTTTTGAATACTCTCAGAATTAAGACTCCATACAAATATTACTACCAACTTCGTATAGTTAAGACCAAGTAAACTAACCCTAGTTACCTAATTTCCTCAGTATCCCTACGCCTACAACCAATCTGGCCAAAACATGTGATTCTTAAGATAGAGTCCACTAGCTTAGGATGATTCACCAGTCGTGAAGACTTCTTACACTCAATTCCTTTGGATCGTATTCCGAAAAAGGAAAGGACTAATATGTATTCGGTAAGTGCTCTATCAATCCCAATAAGTAAATCAGATATTTAATTGAGTCAAACAAAGGATCTTTGGTTTAATATAATAAACTCCTTTGTTCATTTAGATCAACCAAGATTTAGATTATCAAGATAATTAGATCTAAATTTACAAACTATCATATTCGGAACCTGAAAAAGATCACCAAATGATAGATCGACGATATATACGACTAGCAGTAAGATGTCTATCAAAACATAAACAAAGGAAAGCTAAGTCGTATATCGTCCGATCAAGTGTGTGCACAAAGTAAATCACGAAGGTCATAAACCAATAAAAAATCTTTTTATCTTCAAATCTTTAATGTCTTCAAAGTACCTGCACAAACAAACTTGATCCCACTTATGATCAATCAGAACAAAACGGAATCTGTTAACAACGGATGATCACAAGTCTATTGTCAGATCTAAATACAAATTTGAATTACTGTCAATCCTTTATCTAGTTTGAGCAACCTTATGTCAGAAGAGAAGGCTATCAATAATAATCAAACCAGGTGCAATCAAGGTTTCACCACTGTTAGTCAATCAGATCAATAATCCAAAACTAAAAATAATGCAAATTTTAGTTTCCCACAAACGGGTACTATCTAGACGCTTTTTGATCCACAAAAGCCTTTAAACTAGCGATGTAAGAGATGTCGCCTAATTAGGTTACTCTCATCTCCAAGATAGTATTACAAGTAATATTATTATTCGGCTACGACAGTGACTACAAAATGAAGTGCATGTGTCGAAATAATTTTGTAAGAAGAACAAACTTCAATATTTATAGACCAAGGTAGATTGGGCACCAAGGAATTTCCATAACCGAAATTATCTAAAGATATGTAATAAAAACCAATTTTCGATTTTGTTCCAACTAATATACCGAAATCCCTCATGGATGACAACTCAATATTAGCTAATATACAAGTATACCTTACTAATATATTTTCCACAGATATGTCTTACACTTTTACTTGCTGGAAAAAATAAAACATATAAATTCGGAAACCCTAATTAAAAGATTCTCAAATATTTCGGTTTAGGATCTCTCCTTGGGTATGAAGGAATATCTTTGAACAATGAAAGATAATATTTTAGCACATGTTCAAATTACTCACTATGTTGACATCTTGAACTTTCCTTAGTAGTAACTCATATATTGATATTCACAAAACCCTAAAGTATATATAAAATCAGAATAAAAGTTTTTCTATTGAGACCGGTCCTGCAAGAGATCCCCAATAGGAATTGGTCCTTTTATGGATCCCCAATAGGAATCGGTCCACCAATCACATTGATTCCTTTCGACTACGATTTTTTTTCCGCAAGTCTACTCCTTAAACTCATGTAGTTAAACATATTTTTCTAGGCATGGAATCAATCCTAAGTTTATTACACAATCTAGTAACAAGTTACAAAGATAGTGTCTATGTCGTAATTACAAAGTTCAAACGTTATACTTCTTAGTTCAATATACATAAGTTGTGATACAATTTGTGTATTCTTCCTAGAAACTTTGATCATAATAGAATGATCAAGTCTCTAATACTTTTGCATGTTATGTTTTCAATCTATGCGACTTGAAAGTAATGTAGATAAAATTGAAACAAGTTAGGTTTTGCATTACTAACCTCCAACAGAAGGATGATGTGTTCGTTTATTTTGATACGTCTTCATATTCTCCAGGTTCTTCAAAGTAATATATATAATTGTATGTCTCAACATTTCTAGACTTCATAGTCTAACCTAACAAAGTTGACTCTAGTAATCTAATCAAGCAACCTTGAGCTTTGGAACTAAAATATGACAACAAAATTTGACATATCAACACTTGGTGGGTTCAACCAAGCAATTCTCTAACACTTAAAAATAGAAGGTATAGTAAAAATTAAAGGGAAATATAAGATTCTTTAAAGAATAAATAATGGAAGAAATATTAGAAAGTCAATATAATCAGATCTAAAAATTAAGATGGACATATGACGGATCACACCCCGCGACATAGCCTAAAATTTCGAAATAAAGGAATTTAGGAATCTAAATGAATGAAGTTAGGCGTATTCTTCACCACAATTTTACAGAGATGGGTTCGGACTGAAAAAACATGAAAAAAAAAGACCATATAATCAAATTTATAAATTTGTGACATGTATATCCCAATGCGGACAAACTTTCTTTTATTCATAATCGAACCTTATTTGAAAACAATATATTTTTTTACTATTATGACAGATAAAAGTTATTATTTAGTGACAAAAATACGTCTATGAGTAACATAAGTGGTTTGAAATTTTATTTTCTTTTGTTGCCCGAATCTCAAAAATAAGTAGGCGGTTTGGGAATTTATTTGTTTAATTTCCGAATCTTAAATTAAAATTAACTAGTAGATTCGGGCATCTATTTTTTTTTTTTATTATCCAAATCTAAAAACTAAACTTTAAAAATTTCCAAAGTTTAGGTTATCATAAATCTAAATAAAAAAACATAAAATAAAATTGGACCTTCTATCATATCAATTGCTCTGAATCTAATAATAATTAAAAAAAATATTGTTCTTGATTGTGTCCTTCATGTTCACGGCGAAAAAACATGACTTTTTTTTAGATTGTTATCATTTTAAATAACAAAGTTTACCCTTAAATATTTGTTTATGTATATGTTTTTCAACCAATTTAATTTTATTTATTTTTGTTACGAAATAATAATAAAAACAACAACAACAAAAATTATAGCTAGCTCAGCTGTTCATCCCCATCCTTCAAAGGTTTGATGCACTCCAAGAGGTCCCAGGTTCGAGTCCCCAATGACGCAATATTTTTGCAAAATTAGATTTGGAAGGTAGAGTTAGCTTGCCCCCTTTGCGACATAATCATCCCCCTATCCGCTTCAATTCCCTTGGTTGGTTCCTCAAGAGGCTCGCTGGTAGGCTAGCACGGAAACGTGTTCAACTAATTTAGTAGTACGTTGTTGGAGGTTAGCTTGTTAGGCTTCCAATTAGTTTCTTGTAATAATACTCTTTATCTAATAATTTATATTTATGTTCATAAAAAAACAATAATAATAATATTAGTATTTAAAGGTAACAGTGAAAAACAAAATCAAACTAAAACATGAAATGATTAGAATATTTTTTTTTGGATAAAGAAATGATTAGAATATGAATTTGAAAAAATTATCATTTTTATATTTTTTTTAATTCAATACCAAAAAATTAGGAATCGTACAAAGCTTTAGTTGGCAACCGAGTAACAAGTTGGACGCAAACTCCCTTTTGAATAGCAACACCTAATCTGTGAAAGATAAAACTTCCTAGACCACAACTAGCATCATTACTAACTAGACAATTCTTCAAGCGCTTAAAAAAAAAAAAACAATATCCTCACTAAGCTCCTCCAAGGTAGTGAAAGCTAAAACACCCAAACCATACCCATGGGAGGTACATTCATCTAAGTATTTCGTAAGTTTACACGCAATTGCTTTGGAAATTGCTTGACCTGGAACGAAAGCACGGACCCCTTCCCCAGTGAAAGGAGATACAATTGCGACATCCATACACACATCTTGGCCATTTTCCAAGTTGAGGACAAGGATATCTGCTGGACGTAAATCATTGTTATCATCTGACAAAAAACCTAGAGCCACTTCTTTACGCGCAGCACACCAACTTTGTAGCAAATATCTGCAATTACATCACGAACAAGGTCATGATGGAACTTGAGGCCCACGTATTTGGCGCAATGGAGAGCGTGATCACCAAAAATATCCATAGGCCTATTACAACTGGAGCATAAACCATCCCCAAAAACCAAGGGGATACCAAGACGAATAACAAACTACCGCTCTGAACTGTCTGGGCCCAAGGCATTGATTTAAACCACTAATGGGGGTGGCCAAAAGATAATCTTGTGCATGTTTGACACAGTTGCATCGTCATAGAATGGAGTCTCTTGCAGAAATGAAAAATTGGGCTGGGATTTGATTTTTGACTGCATCAAAATAAGTGAATGCCAAGGAGTGCATAGAAGGGGGGCAGTATCATCGACGCAATAAGTAGAAGACAAACCACATACCTGAACGAAAATCTGAAGAGCCAACTGATAAGCAGAACCGTTTTTCGTTGAGAACAAGCTACCGAGTATCACTTTACACACTGAAGTAATCTGACTCTGTGAAGCAAGATAACAATAAGTGCGAGTATCATCCATAGTGTAAATACCAAGGCCCCAAACTTTGATAGGCAAGGTAGCCAATCTCTGTTGTAAAGGCCTAAAACCAGCTCCATCACCCGTGATTAAAAGCCTCAAATATTTGAGTAAATGGTCATCAAAAAGGTCAGTAGCCCGTTGTAAAGCTGCATGGTTGGTAGTTCGCATTGCAAAATATAATCTGGACACCCCGGCACAATTGCAAAGTAACAACATCTCACTTTGAGAGTCCCTGAGTTTTTTAATGGCGGACATTAATTGAACAGTCTTGTTCACCCTGCTCAGAACCATGTCACTCATGAAATTTAAGTCCAGATTCACAGGACCTCCTAAAAGTTTAACGCCATTGCTGGGCCTACCGATATCATTGGGGAAAACACCTTTGTATAAACTTCGGGATCTACTGAAGGCTAACAGACTTCAGTTTTCTTAATATTAAGTGATGCGAGTCGTAAGTGCAACAAATTAATCAATATATTTCCCACTAATTAAATAAATAATATACCGGTAGTAAGGATCGTTCCCACAGAGAGTCATGTAATTGATAGGTTATTTAGTTCAGCAAAATAATAAAAGACAAGGGGATTGTTTGATTAAAGTAAAATAGAGAGAATAACAAATAAAAGAAAGAGATGATCAAGGAATCCTTCGCCGTTACCAAGCGATAACTGGATTACTATACTTATCTATCTTCATTAGAACCATTCATCACCAACCGTAGGATTGCAAGTACGCTTAGCTATCCCCAAAACTCCTCATATCACCGGATAACAAGTACGCTTAGCCACCGGATTCTATCCAACTGAGCCTCCTTGAGGTACGCTTACAAGTTGTAACTCAATCGAACGTTTTAGGCTTTGTGAATTTAGGTTTGATCCCAGCAGTTAAACTCGAGACGCTCGGTTCACTTATCGGGTGTTGTCTTCACACATGATTGCTTCACAGAATCCCTCTGCAAGGTCTCACGTTCTCTACATGTGTAGGAGATGCACGATAATTACGGATCGCTCCATCTCTCTATTAGCAGTAGAATGATCAATAGAATAATCCAATTGTACACTTGAACAATCTAAAAATCAATCATAAACCCTAATTATAGAAAAGACAATCGATGAGATGATAAAACTTCGAATAGATTTATATAACTAATAAAGCTTCATGTTAGAACATTGAATTCATCCTCAATCAATAGAAATTAGTTACACATGAGTTTACTAAAACCCATGAAAAATATATGAAATATGAGAAGAAAATACGTTACAAAATACCAAGGTTTCCCCCTAAGGGGTAAACCCTAATTCCTTGCTCCTAGCTTCTTCTCTTCTTTTGATGTAAAACACCTCTTTTCTCTTTCAGGAATTCTGTCGAACAGGTTGTGTGTATGAACTCGGGTTTAGGAGGTGTTATGTAGGTGTTTCTGCACCTCTATTTATATACTTTTACTCCTCCAAATTCGAATCTGATAAACACCCATTCATCCCTGGCCGACCTAAACACATAAACGCGTCTTGAATCTCCACCATTCATCTTATAATTCGAAGGGAAAGGCACCACTCGGTGGTTGTTCGATTGCTCCTGAAACTTATCGGAATGCCTGTATTTTCTCTCAAGTTTCCGCGTAGAAACAAACCCCAGCCGTCTTAACTTCTCATAGCCTTAATATCATGTTCATCGATTGTACATTTGGACGACAGGCGATCAATTATTGAGCTGATGTCTCGCTCAAGCTTTTGAAGTTCTAAAGCAATTCAAACTCTTATCAACACCAGAATCTAGTTCCCTCGTTCTTGTCAAATTCCTCCACCGGCACACTTATCTTCCCCGACTTCACGTTGAAGTTCTCAAGTCCCAAAAGCATGCCAAAGTCGAACCCATCTTTACATGAAACCACGACAAAGACCCATTAGTTTATCTTCGCCTTCTCAAACTTTAACTCTGGCAAATGCCAACTCCCATCATTCATCTCCCTTGCAAACCCGTACCAGCACCTTCCTTACCAAGCTCATGTCACCGAGGCCGGGCCAATGGCAACAACATTCTCGCTCAAAGCTCTTCTCAACTGCTCCATCACCGAGCATCACCACTGCCCCATCTTTCTCTCATACCATGACTCTAGCTTCTCCATTAACTTATCATTCAATCTCGTCACCGACATTGGCAGAGAGCTTTATCATCACCACACATCGAGTTCTCAACACTTTACGATATCATCATCGCAGCTTTCAACTACAAAAACATCCATCTCGTCGAACAAGACCCCCGCCTTCCTCTCCATCGACGACATTATCTTCATCAAAATCCCAACTCCGCCATGTCACAAACAATGATCATCAATAGTGGCTGACTAATACAACACCAGGCTCACCATTGTCCGTGAACAACAACACCATCTCCATCGTCAGCTGAACCCAACATCATTCTACAAACCTCAACCATCTTTATATACCTTGGCAAAGCAGACCACTTCTCCTTTAACTACCATTAACCATCACCTTCCATCATTCTCAAGCTTTATCGGACTACTCCCTATCCATGGAGCATCCAACGCTTAACAACGACCATCTCTCCGACTTCTCGAGATCCATTCGTCCCGATAACTATTCATCACAACTCCATTGTTACCGATCATCATCCTTCTTCGCAAACTTTAGAAGCATGTAGCAACCCATTTTTCCAATTTCTCCGCCTTCAATAACCAGCAACGATCTTCATCAGTTGATATCTTTATCATTACTGGAAAGAACCACCAGCTCGATCATTCATACATCGCTGCCAACATCAGAAGTGACAAAGAACCATTAATGTCAAGAACCATTTTCTTCCGTATCTTCCTTGTATTCTCCATCTCGTCATTCAATCTTTTTTCTCTGACAACTCAAAGCCATCGTACGTTGGAAATATCATCGGTCTCAATCTGCAGTGATCCTCGCCATTATATGTTTGGTTCTCTCATACACCGTCATCTCCCAAAGACCACGAACCTTTAGCAGGCTCTGCCATTCAACTGTCAGTAATACAGGACTGACAGTTTAATTAATATTCTGTGGCTGCCCTGAGTAGAAACTCGGGTGCCTATATAAAATCTGTGCGATACAGAATTCGCAACTTTGACTCGCTTCGGAGGCTTTGTAAAATCTTCATACGAATCCGGAATGACTCCATTCTTTCGCCATTGTCTTCATCTTCTCGTCCTCTACACAATGAAAAGTAGAAATCTTGTATTTGAACGAGTTCCACTGGGTCTTTGGCCCTTCTTCACTTGTGACTTCACTTTTGTAGCTATTTTTACTTCTTTTTGGATGATTCACCTAATGAAAGACAAATACAAGAAGACAAGCGTAATATACAATAATTCACCAGAAATATAGCAATTACTAGCATGGAATTGACACCAAATATATGTGAAATATGCACTTATCAAATTCCCCCACACTTGCCTTTTGCTAGTCCTCGAGCAAACTAAACTATACTACAACAACTCCATTTCGTCGAGGATACGGTTACTTTTAGCGGAATGTAACAAGCCTTTAAACCCCTAGGTGTCCCTAGTGGACGAGTTATAGTCTCGTGAGGGTTTATGAGAGATATACCCACAAAACCTACTCCAACTTCAAAGCGTTCCAGCTTCCCAAGCATCCAAAGAGCTATGAGGACATAGAGTTTCTGCATGCTAGTAATAAGAAGTTAGAAATACCAAGGAACATATTCTCATTCTTAAATGTTGAGTGAGAAATAACCACACCATAATGAGAGAACGCGTGTTTGAGAGCGATCAATAAGCATTTCTCCTCGACTTCGCCTCACTTAAAAGGATTTTATGATAATTGCACTCAATAAGACAGCTTTTTTATGGGTCTCACATGTGTGCAGGTAGGAATGAAGAGAGAAATCCTACACACGTTGAATGGTGGGAAGGAAAACTTCCGAAGTATTTCTGGAGACCCCACAAGATCGTGGAAAATAAAAGACTTTTTCTGATGATCTCTAAGAAAGGAAATCAACCACTATTATCGAGGATGAGAGTACTTACCACCTTCACATCCGATTGCAATGATGATAACACCGCTCTCACAGCATCCAATAGAAACGTCTTCGATCGGCTCGTCTTCTTCATCTTCTTGGTCTTCGTCTTTGGTCTTCAACTGCTGATGATAAACTCTTGAACTTCGTAGATCCTTGACAATTTGTAACTCTTTTCCTCTATTTCCTTGCTTGAAACTTCTTTATATATTTTTCTTCCCTATGGCCTTATTGAACAAATAACAACCTAAATGCAAATATTTTTGTATTTTTTTTTCTTTTTTTTTCTTTTTTTTTTTCTTTTTTTTTTTTTCTTTTAGTATTTTTTTCTTTTCTTTTTTTTAACAAAAAGATTGCAACTACAAAAATAAAGAAATTAAAATAACATGGCCATGAAAGAAGTACTTTACCACTTTGATCTTCACAACTTGTATTGTCTTTGTATCATAAACTTCAATAACTCTCATCTTTTGATTTTCTTCGCTCTTGTAAATAAGTCTTCATACTTGGATATAGAATTCCGCTCCTTATGTGTAAGTCTCCAACATGTATATATGAAAATCTGCTCATTGTATGTTGCTTTACTTGGATATGAAATTTGCTCTTCCTTGTATTGTTGCTTGTAAACCTCAAACGTCTTCAACTTTCCTTGTAGATTTTGATGTCGCTCCACTTGCTGATGATGATGTGTTTCTATGGACCTGTTGTTGGCGAGAGAGAGAATGGTGCTAACTGCAAATCAAACTACAAGAAGGTGGTTTTCATCTATAGACGTCACCCTCATGATTAACAAAATTAGCACTCAAGAGATTAAAAAATAGTGCTTCTATTGGTGTGAAGTTGGGTAGCTCACCATTCTACCCGGAATTAACGTACGGTGACATACACTCAAAAGAAAGCTCTTTAGTCAGCTACAAAGAAATTTGGTCTGGTGCCTTTGTTGATTTGAAAATAGGTAGTCTCCACTAATGATTGATCAGCAACTCTAATAATGCATTTCTCCCTGCTCCTCATTTGCATCACCGGCATGATTAAATCCATTATTTAACACTCCAATTCGTAAGAAATCCGAAGGTAGTTCCCTAACACTTCCAAGTTCAGTTATGTCGGTCAGAATCTCTATGTAAACATACCTAGAAGTATGCTAGTGACTCTAAAATCTCTACAAGTTGGAAGCTTTATTCAAATATATACAAAGAAATTTAAAAATTTG
Source organism: Papaver armeniacum (assembly GCA_023531295.1). NCBI lineage: Eukaryota > Viridiplantae > Streptophyta > Magnoliopsida > Ranunculales > Papaveraceae > Papaver > Papaver armeniacum. Next base: position 262,648 of record JAJJWW010006072.1, on the reverse strand, counting down.
ACTCAAAAAGTCTAAAAACTCTATATGCAAAAGACTCCCCCACACTTAAACTTCACATTGTCCTCAATGTGTCAAACTGAAAATTCTGAATTCTCGACGTAATAAATAGAGATAAAACGCAAACACTGTACAAATTGTTAAGGAATTTGGAAAAAACCCCATTTCACAAAAAGTTGTTCATCTACGTGTTTTCTACAAAGTGTCAAAAGGGCACAAAGTGTTTCGATAAACGGTATGACAGCTTATGGTCTCGAATGAACTACGTGCGTCTCAATTTTTCTCGATTTAAAAGGTATTCGCTATAATTCTCTTCTAAGATAGATTCCGGACTCAATGAAATTAAACATGGGGATGCAAATATGATATGAAAATAATAAAAACAAAAAAAAAAAAGGGATTAAAATACAAAACCTATGGGTTGCCTCCCATTTAGCGCTTGGTTTAAAGTCGTCACCCGGCTCTTTTGTTATCGTCCATATACCAACAATCCGAAAATCTGTAGTCTCCCAGAAAACAACTGCAATTCTAGTAACAACTTCACACAATGATTAGCATAATATATGAATAATGAAATTGTTATAGCTTGAAAGTTTCCCCACACTTAGTCATTTTTACACTCGGAAGTGGATAAAGAACATAAAATAAGGGAACTTCTTCGGGTTCCTCTCGATGAACCTGCACAATACTAGAATCAAACACATCAAGTGGTATATACTTAGAAGCAAAATAATCCGTTAAAACTTTGGATGCACACAACTCCAATCCTAAGTAATGTGGATCAAAAGATTTAGAAATATGCAAAGGATTAGACAAACCTTCCACAATCTCTTGTATTACGGGATCCTCATCATTCATAAAGAATTGCAATGAATTATTTACCTCATTTGTATCGTGGTCCTCTATCAAACTATTTAGCCATTCTTCGTCTGCTTCAACCGTAATCTCAGCATCAATATAATCCTTGGCAAGTTCAATTGGGTCTTCCACAACTTCAACCAATTTGGTTTCATTCTTAATCTCTATCTCTTCAACAAACTCGTCATCGGAATCAGAATCATCTCCTAGAAATTCTAGTTCATTGGTGCAAATCCTAAAATCATTGTTTGAGTACGTTACACCATTTATAACAACGGTTATGTCATATTCATTCTCCTCCTTTTGAATAGGCGAGTGATCGTTATTATGATCCGGAGTTGAAATAACATTACCATTATTGCAAGGATTTTCCAAAGGTTGTTCGTCTTCATCAGAGTCTTCGTCAACCTCATAATCTTCAATATCCCAACGACGTTGAAGTTCCGTTCGTATTACCTTGTTGATTTCTTCGAGGGTCTTTTCTGATGCTCCAGCTTCTTCTAACTGATCATATTGTTTAGAAAGTTTTCTGATATTAATACATTTTCCGCCATTATTCACGACGAAATTTTCAGACTGTATCTCTTCTTTTGACATAAATGACGAAAGAACATGATAAAGAGGAGTAGGTCTTTCCAAACTCTCTGTCATCTGCACATTACTAGAAAACAACTGATCAGAAGCATAACTATCCTCCCATCCCTTTGATTGCTCACTTACATACCCGTCATAAGGTTGTTGATATGTATGAGAGTATCCATAAGGCTCCGTAGGGTATGGTTGTTAGTTGTTATATGAATGAGATTGAAATCCAAATTGATTACCACTATAATATGATGATTGGTCTTGTGCTCCGTACATGTTATGTCCATAAGGAAACATGACGACTCACAAGAACACAAGAAAAAAAAATTAAAAACAAAAACAAATAACAAATCAATTAACAACCGCTCCCCGGCAGCGGCGCCAAAATTTGATGCGAGTCGTAAGTGCAACAAATTAATCAATATATTTCCCACTAATTAAATAAATAATATAGCGGTAGTAAGGATCATTCCTGGCGCAGAGAGTGTAATTGATAGGTTATTTAGTTCAAAGAAAATAATAAAAGACAAGGGGGATTGTTTGATTAAAGTAAAATAGAGAGAATAACAAATAAAAGAAAGAGATGATCAAGGAATCCTTCATTGTTACCAAGCGATAATCGGATTAGTATACTTATCTATCTTCATTAGAACCATTCATCACCAACCATAGGATTGCAAGTACGCTTAGCTATCCCCAAAACTCCTCGTATCACCGGATAACAAGTACGCTTAGCCACCGGATTCTATCCAACCGAGCCTCCTTGAGGTACGCTTACAAGTTGTAACTCAATCGAACGTTTTAGGCTTTGTGAATTTAGGTTTGATCCCAGCAGCTAAACTCGAGTGACGCTCGGTTCACTTACTCGGTGTTGTCTTCACACATGATTGCTTCACTGTAATCCCTCCGCAAGGTCTCACGTTCTCTACATGTGTAGGAGATGCACGACAATTACGGATCGCTCCATATCTCTATTAGCAAGAGAATGATCAATAGAATAATCCAATTGTACACTTGAACAATCTAAAAATCAATCATAAACCCTAATTATAGAAAATACAATCGATGAGATGATAAAACTTCGAATAGATTTATATAACTAATAAAGCTTCATGTTAGAACATTGAATTAATCCTCAATCAATAGAAATTAGTTACACATGAGTTTACTAAAACCCATGAAAAATATATGAAATATGAGAAGAAAATACGTTACAAAATACCAAGGTTTCCCCCCTAAGGGGTAAACCCTAATTCCTTTGCTCCTAGCTTCTTCTCTTCTTTTGATGTAAAACACCTCTTTTCTCTTTCGGGAGAATTCATCGAACAAAGTTGTGTGTATGAACTCGGGTTTAGGAGGTGTTATGTAGGTGTTTATGCACCTCTATTTATATACTTTTACTCCTCCAAATTCGAATCTGATAAACACCCATTCATCCCTGGCCGACCTAAACACATAAACGCGTCTTGAATCTCCACCATTCATCTTATAATTCGAAGGGAAAGGCACCACTCGGTGGTTGTTCGATTGCTCCTGAAACTTATCGGAATGCCTGTATTTTCTCTCAAGTTTCCGCGTAGAAACAAACCCCAGCCGTCTTAACTTCTCATAGCCTTAATATCATGTTCATCGATTGTACATTTGGACGACAGGCGCATCAATTATTGAGCTGATGTCTCGCTCAAGCTTTTGAAGTTCTAAAGCAATTCAAACTCTTATCAACACCAGAATCTAGTTCCCCTGTTCTTGTCAAATTCCTCCACCGCACACTTATCTTCCCCGACTTCACGTTGAAGTTCTCAAGTCCCAAAATCATGCCAAAGTCGAACCCATCTTTACATGAAACCACGACAAAGACACCCCTTAGTTTATCTTCAGACTTCTCAAACTTTAACTCGGGGAAAATGCCAACTCCCATCATTCATCTCCCTTGCAAACCCGTACCAGCACCTTCCTTACCAAGCTCACACCGAGGCTATCAATGGCAACAACATTCTCGCTCAGGCTCTTCTCAACCGCTCCATCACCGAGCATTACCACTGCCCCATCTTTCTCTCATACCATGACTCTAGCTTCTCCATTAACTTGTCATTCAGGTCTCACACCGACATTGGCAGAGCTTCATCATCACCACAAAATAGAGTTCTCAACACTTTACGATATCATCATCGCAGCTTCCACTACAAAAACATCCATCTCGCTGTAACAAGACCCCTGCCTTCCTCTCCATCGACGACATTCTCTTCATCAAAATCTCAACTCTCGCCATGTCACAAACAATGATCATCAATAGTGGCTGACTAATACAACACCAGTTCACCATTGTCCGTGAACAACAACACCATCTCCATCGTCACCAAAACCCAACATAATTCTACAAATTTCTCAACCATCTTTCTATACCGGGCAGCAGACCACTTCTCCTTTAACTACCATTAACCATCACCTTCCATCATTCTCAAGCTTTATCGGACTACTCCCTATCCATGGAGCATCCAATGCTTAACAGCCGACCATCTCTCTGACTTTTCGAGATCCATTCGTCCCCAGCCAACTATTCATCACAACTCCATTGTTACCGATCATCATCCTTACTGCAAACTTTAGAAGCATGTAGCAACCCATTTTTCCAATTTCTCCGCCTTCAATAACCAGCAACGATCTTCATCAGTTGATATCTTTATCATTACTGGAAAGAACCACCAGCTCGATCATTCATACATCGCTGCCAACATCAGAAGTGACAACAACCATTAATGGCAGCAACCATTTTCTTCCGTACCGCCTTGTATTCTCCATCTCGTCATTCAATCTTTTTTCTCTCGGCAAGAACTCAAAGCCATCGTACGTTGGAAATATCATCGATCCTCAATCTGCAGTGATCCTCGGTCATTATATGTTGGTTCTCTTCTACACTTATCATCTCCCAAAGACCACGAACCTTTAGCAGCTCCCATTCAACTGTCGTGTACAAGACTGACAGTTTAATTAATATTCCGTGGCTGCCCTGAGTAGAAACTCGGGTGCCTATATAAAATCTGTAGTACAGAATTCGCAACTTTGACTCGCTTCGGAGGCTTTGTAAAATCTTCATACGAATCCGAATGACTCCATTCTTCCGCCATTGTCTTCATCTTCTCGTCCTCTACACAATGAAAAGTAGAAATCTTGTATTTGAACGAGTTCCACTGGGTCTTTGGCCCTTCTTCACTTGTGACTTCACTTTTGTAGCTATTTTCACTTCTTTTTGGATGATTCACCTAATGAAAGAAAAATACAAGAAGACAAGCGTAATATACAATAATTCACCAGAAATATAGCAATTACTAGCATGGAATTGACACCAAATATATGTGAAATATGCATTTATCATTAAGATGTAGTCCCATACTTGGCCCTCAGCTTCTACAATGTTCAAAGCTTTGGCCACCTCAAGCGTTTCACCGATGATAGTTCCATCATCAAGGTACCAAGCGTGCAAATCCAGTTTACACTGATGTTGATGGTGGATTTTCATTTAAGGCTAAAATTGTAAAAGCCAAAATTATGCTCAAACATATTGCAAAAGATAAATCCATTAATAAGTGATGAATATTTCTTCACTTTACTAATTCACCTAGAAAGGAGCATGTGGCAACAATCCCAGTATTCTGTGAATTAAATACACGAAATTCATCCAGGTTGGAGCATGTGGCAACAATCCCATATACCCTGTGAATTTACAGCATTATTAATTAATGCATAACCAGCCTTGTATTTCCTGTACTCATTACCGGTGCGGCATGACGACTGAATGTTGTTCTCAGCAGAGCAACACGAACCTCCAAGCATTAATAATGAAGTATGTACGAAATACCCGTACAAGCTACAACTCTCGGTGTGTTATACTAGCCCGATTGAGCATATTTGAATCTGGGACTCGACCATATCGGTCTCACCAGCACAGATTTGGGCTTAAACGATCACGACCATCCAACTTCACCAGCATGATTTGATGGCTTAGATTGAATCCATGACCCCAAGCAGGTATTGGAATATTCACTACCGACCCAACGCGGGCCCCGCATGGTCGGCCTCCCCAAAAGGGTGGCATAGCTTCCCAAACCGTCCAAGCCAAAGCAGTATGGACGAAAAACCCTAAATTAGGGTTTGCGTCACATTACATGTGTCGCAAAACAGTCTCAACCATCCATCTTCACAGGCATATATGGAGGGTGTAGATGTGGATTCAAAGGGCCCAGAGAATGTCAACACAAACATCGTGGGACCGCCTACTTACATCACCGATCGGTCAGGACCAACTATAGTTGGTCGTTCCAGCCGTGCGCCCAAACAAGGCATGACGCTTGACCGTAAAACTCCTAATTAGGTTTGAACAATCACGAGCGTCCATTTTCTCCCCGCACGAATGAAGGTTCCGGGATTAGACTAAGCAGTCCGGTGCATATCAACATAACCACCGTGGGCCCATCTATCTCCACACCCGATCGGCCAAGGCATATCATGCCTGGTTGCCTCGATTCGCATGCCCGAACTAGGCATGGTCGCAACTCCCGATTGCAAACTAATCTCGACCACTCAACTTTGCCGGACAAATTGAGTGGCTTCGATCACATTGCTATGGGATATTAAGTTATGGACGTGTACATTAGCTTGCCATTAGTATACCGGACTAATCGTCCAAGACCGACCAATCTTGGTCGTCTTGGAACGCGCGCCCGAAATTGGCATGATGCGCGGCTTTTGCGGCACCAGATTTCTGTTGCAAATTGATCTTGACCATTCAACTTCGCCGGACAAATTGAGTGGCCCAGATCACACTTTCACGAGACAATGAGGTATGGGTGCCTACACCGTCATGTCGTCAACACACATGCACGATCGGCCCTTCCAAAATTGTATCCCAAGCTTGGATTCGACCAAGCTGAAGAGTGATGCTTGCGCACCTCTTCAAAAAACCCTAATTCCACTAACGGTCGCAGATGAGTGCCTCAAAGATTATCTCGTCCGTCCAACTTCACCGGCTTGGTTATACAACCCTGGTCAGGAGTTAATTGGCCAGTGAGGCATCATGGTGATCACCACCCGTCACTTTACTACACCATGATGCAGTACCTGCATAGAATACACTGGATACTTCACAAGTATCGACTTCCTAAATAACTTAGTTATTTAATCTAGCATTACATGCTACTTTCTGTGGGTCCCACGATCCACACACTCGAGACATCAATCATGTCACAAATCGGGGATACATAATATCGGGGTATTGGTCCGGCGGTTTACGGCGTGCAACGCGCCATCACAAGAACGTGTCGAGAAGTCATGGACGGTTAGAGATGACGGGAGAAGTGGGCAAGACTGGTCGTGTAACACTAACACACAACTCCACTACTCCATCACTCCACTTCCCACGAGAGACGTGAATAAGGCTCAAATGACTTGTATAAATAGCTTCTCCTCCCTATTTCCAAAACACAAGGCAAGTCAAGACAACAGATCCAAGTGTTGATACAATTGTATTCAAACAACGGAACTGATAGCTTACATCCTGCAAGCCAGTTCAGCTTTCTGATACAAGTCATACATAGCCAACACCTTCACAATCTCAACACCTTCTTCGCTTCCCTCCCTAAGATCAACCACATCTCCTTCACTTTGTGACCGAAACAAGTCTGGAACGGACATTTCTTGGTTTAGGCCGGATTTGCACAGATTGGTATCTCGAATCTACAAGCACTCCCGTGCAGTGTATTTGTTTAAGGTTTAGACTCATTTCTCATCCACATACCCCAAATTACCAAAACCGGCAGAAATAGTTTTCACCCATAAACAATTGGCGACCACAGCGGGAGGTTAATCTCTCGGTTGTATAGTTAATTTCTTCAATACCATTCAATCAATTTCGAGATGGTTTGTCTTAGGACCGCCTTGACAGTCTCAAATCCTGATGGTTCCTCCAACGGAGATACCCCTCCTCCTAACGACGTATCTGACGGCATGATCAGGAGATTTCCAACATTAAGCGAACTAGCACGGGTACAGGAGATTCACAAGAAGAACATGGAGCTAATCAAAGAAGCGGTAAACGACATACTTGATATCCTCATCAAGATGACATCAGAGATGAGCGTTCCAGATACCTCTACACCGGTGACTAGTTCCCCTCAGATTAACAGCTTTACTACGAACCAGAGACTAGTGGACTAGGAAGCGACATCTCTAGTGGAAAGCTTGTGTGAACTCTTGCACCTCTCGAAGAATCAACGGGCGGAGACGTTTGCTGCAATTAATAAAATAGCTCTGGACGTACACCCGACACCTTCACGTCCCGTAAGTCCTAATCGTGATCGGAAATATCTGTAAATAATGTTACATTTACAGAAGACGACATGATGGCAGAGTAAGGTCACAACCGGGCCCTACATGTTACCGCACGCATCAAGGGTTCAGAGATCAGGAGGGCCCTCATCGACACAGGAGCATCTTCGAATGTGATTACTCTCAAGACTCTCAGGACAACCAAGGTTAGCCCATATAAGATCGTACGGCAACCCATCACAATGACGGACTTCGAAGGAAACTGCATCAAAGACATACGGGTATATCAATCAATTTATCGGTAGGACCCGTTCAGTCAAAAGTGAAATTTGAATTCATAGAAAAGGAGACGGACTACCATATGATACTAGGGAGACCGTGGTTTCATGACAATAAGGTCATCCCTTCAACGTATCACCAGTGCTTGAAGACCATGCTAAATGAGGAAGTCATCCATATTCCTGCATCATTGTCTCCGTACGCGCCAATATGCGGAGTGGAACTGTTCGAGCCAAAAGAAACTCCGCAGGGAAGGTCAGACAAAGTCCTTTGCACCCCACTACCCACGTGGGCTTCAATCCAGGAAGAAGACCGACTTGCATCACTGGGGGCTAAGCACCACGACACACCTTTTTTGACGAGGCGTCCATCTTTATCCGGTGAAGCTTCAACCCATGCTCACACCAGAAGGGAACGCACTTTCGAGGCAAACCGTGATCATAAGGGGAAGACAATATACCGGCACCGCTGTTAGCAATTAGCAGGAGATCCTGGCACCCAGTCTCTCCGCCCAATTGAATGCTGCAAGAATGACGAAACACAAGAGGAGGCATTGGACGCTCCGCAACAGCTACAAGATGGCACCAACTCCACAACTGAAGAGCTCAAGACTGTTACCATTTGGCTGACTATTGTTGAACCAACAAATGTTAATGTTTGGGTACGGTTCAAAAACCCAAAATTGAACATTTCGTTTGTGTGTCACAAGATAAGTTTTTTATCCAACGGTTAAGAAATATTAGCTTGAATCTAATCAGGTTTTCATCTAACGGTGAATATTGAATGCTTTGTTACTAAGCTAACATTGATTGCAAACCCTGATTTGAAAGACTATATAAGGAGAACTCTAAAGCAACCGGAAACCTAATCCCCACACTTTACGTGTGATACTAGTTTGCTAAGCTAGAGTCGATTCTCCTTTAACCTTTGGTTTTCTTCTTCTAAACCAAAGTTAACGAATTAAAGACTTCATTGGGATTGTGAAGCCGGACCGATACTACTTTTCTTGTAGTTATGTGATCCGATCTTCTTGTTTCTATCGTATGAGTACAATTAAAATAATTGGCTTGAGATTTATATCTCCGATAGGCAAGATAGAAAAGAAATCACAAACACTTCGTCTCATCGTTTGTGATTCCGCAATATCTTTTTTCGCTGGGTCGATTAAGATTATTGTGAGGTGATCAATAATACTAGGCTGTTCTTCGGGACTATAAGTCCGGGTTATTGATTGGTTCATGTTCACAATGATTTATTAAAAGACGGAACAATACTCATAGGTTTATTCGTGGGAGACGGATTTATCTATTCTGTAGACTTTTCTGTGTGATACAGATTTGTTTATTAAAGTCTTCGACTTTGGGTTGTAGCAATTCTTAGTTGTGGGTGAGATCAGCTAAGGGAATCAAGTAGGTAGCATCCTGCTGGGATCATAGGCGTTGGAGCATAACTGTACCTTGGATCAGTGTGAGATTGATTGGGTTCAACTTCTGATGCAGAGACCGAAGTTAATTTGGAGTAGGCTAGAGTCTGTAGCGGCTTAATACGGTGTGTGTTTAATCTGGACTAGGTCCCGGGGTTTTTCTGCACTTGCGGTTTCCTCGTTAACAAAATTCTGGTGTCTGTGTTATTTCTATTCCGCATTATATTTGTTTATATAATTGAAATATCACAGGTTGTGCGTCGTTCAATTAGAATATCCGACCTTTTGGTTTTTGATTTATATTGATTGGCACTTGGATATTGGTTTCTGGTACCATCCAAGTTATCTCTCTTTGATAAAGACTCGCACATTTCTATTTGCTTGAGTAAAGATCAAATCGAGAGATTGAGATATAAACTCTTTGATATACTTTTTATCTATATTGAGTCTGACTGTCTAGTTGATTCTCTAGAAAGTATATTGGAGTTTTTCCATACAGATTGTTAATCGAATTGTTGGGTGTGGTTGTTAGACCCCCGCTTTTTCAGTAAATACCCAGGCCTCCAAAAAGAAGTGGGAGAGATGCCAATCTATATTGCAGTAACCCTATACCTGGCCCATCGTTAGTAATAATGTGACGCAGGTGTTGTGACAGATGAGCGTCGAATACAGCTTGGGCGTCCGTAATATAATCTGGCCTGGTAGTTCGCATGGAGAAGTATAAACGATACACTCCTACACAACTTCTTAACAACAACAATTCACTTTGGGGGTCATATAACTTCCGTACAACATCCATCAGGTTGTTAGTTTTGAGCACTCTATTCTTGATCAAATTGCCGCAAAAGTCAGGGTCCAAACTGGCAGGACCTCCTAAAAGCCTTACTCCTTTTGAAGGTCTTCTAATCTGAGGTAGAAAGATGTTGGTGTCTAGGATGAACCAAAACCCACCCTATTTAACCTTTTTCCAGGTTGGACCACCGTCTTCCTTCTTCCTCTCCAGGAAGTCTAATCCTAAATCTAATAATCCACCTTTACCAACCTGTGTAATTCACGACAACATCCAAGTGCCACCTATATATTACCATCACTCCCCTAAACTTTCTTTATTTTTATAGAGATGACCAATTAATGGGTTTCCATAATCACACCAATGGAATGATTCACTGGTTTGGAAGAAAACTGGACGATGAGAAAAGGTTGCTAGGAGGCAAATTACAACTGGCGGATTTACATAGGTTTTTTATAGGATTTATTATCTATAACAAATATATATTCAATTTGATGTATTTTTTTCTTCGTATTTTTGATTTACATACGCTCGTACATGAGAGTTAGCAATATGGTTATTTTTTCCAATAATCACGCTGGTAAAATGCTTCAATGGTTTGAAATAAAACTGGAACGGAACTGATCATATAATCTATTATATTCAATGGTTCCCTACTGTAATTGTGAACACAGAAATAACGATGGTACTACGTGTCCACAAAAAATATTCTCATTGTGTACTAATTCACCGAGGATAATGAAATACGTATAAAGTGGTGTAGATCCGACGACTATTATACTCAGAGCCTTAGGGCTCGTCCTCGTCTAGCCATAGGGGAATAACCAAAACATATCTATTGATACGCAATATATAACATAACGAAGCATAATAAGTAAAATGGAAGATAAATTGTTGAATGTGAATGAGACAATAATTTACGTGGTTCAGCACTAAGGCCTACGTCCACGGGGGTAGTTGTTTCACTATGCATTCGGGGGTTATAAAGATAGTCGAATGACTTTAGAGTGAATACCGAATCTAGGAAGAAGATAAATATACTACTTACTCTTACTATTTCTCTCTCTTGTGCTCTTATCTCTCAATCTCACTCCTAATTGGTCAACCTCTCATCCCTTAGTGGGTTGGGGTATTTATAGGCTTCTTATGCTGGTCCCACTCTTCGAGTACAGCTGTCCTTATCATCTTGGTTATCGCGTCTGCCCGATGTTATCTTCGTTTTGACCCAACGTTCTCTAACGGCTTTATGCGGAAACGAAGGTAGCCTCTTTTCTTCTCCATAGGGTCTTTGACACGTACCCTATGTCTAGGGTGTTTAATGCGGGTGGTTGGGGCAGTCCGCACGTGTCAGTCGGCTGTCAGATACCCTTGTTACATCCTTGTTGGTGAGGCTTATCCCCACCATTGATCTATGATCTTCCTCGGGATGAAGTAAAGTAAAACTATTGATCTTCTATGGTGATTCGCGGTAATTCAATCTTTCGATGCCCCTTGATTCTTCGTCGTTGGATTAGTCTGATGACGAACATATGCAGATGACCGATGCCCCTTGGGTGTTGAAACGTGGCATCGTATCTTGATGTCCCATGGTAGCGTGTCTTCCACGTGTGACTCCTTTAGCACGTGGAAGATGATGGATTATGTGTAAACAATTTGCACCTTTTCTCTAAGCTTGAAGTCGGTCAAGGTTTGGAGAAAACTGTCTTCATAGTCATCCCCACTCTCTTCATTGACTTCTCCTTATTCTTAGGGCACGTTTCCCACTCTTGGCATTAACTTATCCTTGAATCATGGGACGGTTTTATCTTGCTTTTTTGATATAAATCTGAATGAAGTTGCAAGTGAAATAATTTTTATTCTTTTCTTTATTCTTGTCACAGTTCATAACTCTTCATTCTCTTCTCTGAACCTCTTCATTCTTCTTTTTTGTTCTTTCGCTCTTAACTTCTGCTGGTGCTGCTTGGAATCAAATATGATAAGATCTTCAAAGGTCCACTGCCGTCGTTGTTCATCAGGTGCGTGTAGATTGTCTTCGTTCTTTTCATAACGCTTTTGATTCAGGTATGGAGTTCTTCTAACCGTTTTTTATTTTCGATTGATTTTCTTTTTCTGCTGTTGTGTCTAGGTTTTGTGATGAAGAACAAAATATACAAAAGTATATATACTTTCCCCTGTTCTTTATCACAAAACCTATGGTTCCTTTATTGATCGTTGGAATCTGCTATTAAAGGTCATCACCGAGTTAAGGTTTTTAGTTTTCATGGAGTTTATCAAGGTTACCCATTTCTGTAGTTTTTTTTATCATGTTCTGATGATGTTGACTATGAACTGTGGTAATCATAAATTTCAGTTCCTGATTTTTGATAATTCCTCTGCCCCTTGTAGATATGGCCGATCGTCATCGTGCTTCTTATAAGACTCCACCATCGAGTCCTTATAGGTCTCCTCCCCCTAGGAGCCCTGATATATCTACGCGAAGGTTGGATCGTCTAAATCTTCCCAACCGGAACCTCGTGCTCACAAGACCTCTTCTAAATCTGGTCCTAGGGTTACATCGCAGAAAAAGGGGGATCCGCCGAGGGGTTCTAAATATGCCGTCAATCGTCCCTTCGTTAATCCTCCCTCTCAACGTATGGAGATGATGAATGTTCAACCTCTCCGCTCGATGCTTCCTCAAGCTACGACGCAAACTTCAAAATCTATAGCTTCGCAGGCTTTTGCTGTGGTGAAGGAATCTTCTAAAGGTACATCTCTGAAGTTAGAATTATCTAGGATTCCCCCAACCAAGAGAAAGGCTTAGGATATGAGTTCTCCAGAGAATCCACCGTTAGATAAAGTTGTCTCTTCCAGTGTTTCCCCCATTATACAAAGCATGCCGGTTCCCAAGAAAAAGAAGAAGGTTTCTTTTAGGCATATCGATCTTGAGGCCTTCAAAAGAAAACATGAACTTGAGGTTTTATGATCAAGGTGACGATATTACTTATGATCTGATCACGAACTATGAGTATGATGATTTCCATTAGCTGACAACCGTGGGGGCCTTCGAAGATGGCTTGATGTTGCCTCTGTACAAGTCAGGTGATTCTTTTTATTACGATGCTTTGGCTCATCGTGAGGGTTCTACTCCGCATACCTATTGTCGCTCTGTAGTACAACTGACTGGGAAATATCTTCGGGTGCTTAAGGAATGTTATCTTCGGAGTAAGGGGGAAACTATGATGACCTGCTATGTCCCTAACCCGGCTGAGAAAGATTGGTATACTCCTAAGAACTTTAATGCCTCCTTCAAAGACTACGTTAATGGTAGGAACCGTAAGCCATGAAGCGTCGGCCTTTGTACTATAACTGCTTCTCAGGGTGAAGTTCGTCTCCTAAGTGAAGTGAATGATTCGAATCTTCGATACGTCCTTGGTACCGAAGGGACTTCTCAGCTGAAGCTTTTTCCTGCTCGTGAGCGACTTAAGCGTGATCATGATTATGAGTGGCATGTCACTGTTATTGAAATCATCGGTCCTTGGGCTTATGGTTGGGTACCGAGTCAGCATGGATGGCGCCCTGTTGCTGGTATCCAACCTCGTGATAGTGCTCCATCTCGTTATGGTGACTTATGTCCTTGGCAGTTAAATTTTGCTGGTATGAACTTTGAGTATGCCTTCGATGCTGCTGATGTAGACGACAAAGAAGGTTCCGATGCTACCCTTCCTTCTAAGAGTACCGCTGCTGCCAAGGTATGACTTCTTGTGAGATTGTAATGTGTATACTTGCCCCTTTTCTTCTTGGTTTGAGATTAATCAAAGTATGGAGAAAATTGTCTTCGTGATAACACGACGTTATGACTTTATGTAACGAAAAAGAAAAAGATAGGTCCGGTTCAGTGTTCTATTGCTGCCGTTGAAGAGACATAAGTTCCCGATGAAGTCACAAGTCCAGTGAATGATGAATACGTCGTGGAAGAATAGGAAGCTACCGATGATGAGGAACGTACATAGACTTATCCTCACCATCATGAGGATAGTGAGAATATTGGTGGCGGAGCTACTGAAGAGGAGATTTCCCCTGGTGGTCAAGGAGATATTCCTATTGATGATCCTAAACTTTCTCCCTCCCCGAATCAAAGGAACTAAGATGTTGATCTTCAACCAACAATACCTGCTGGGTCGGTTCAGGAGTTCTCTTTTGGCAAGATTTATTCCTCTGGTGGCGGTGCCATGGGGATAGCTTCAGACTTCTCTTTGCTCTCTCCAAACGATGAGTGCGACATTCTTGCTGAGATCGGTGGTGAAAAAGCAACTGTGATGGAAGAGAGTTCCAATGGTGAGGACGCCGAGGCCCTTGCTAACAAGGAGGCCGAAGCCAAGAAGTATTTCGATGGTCGAAGGAACAATGCTAATGGTGGGGCTTCCCCTGATACATCTTTAGAGGGTTTTAAGAGGTCCGTGATACATGATGGTGATTATGCCATGCTTGATTGGTTGATGTAGAAAAACTTGATGTTCGTGGATAACCCTGCTCCGGTGATCCCTGGTGAGAAAAGTTCTGATGCTTTCACCCGTCAGAGAATGCAGTTATCGTCCCAGGACGAGGTTGCAGAGATCTGAGAGAAGGATTTGGGGGATACTTCTACTAGTCTACTAGTCGATCCTTCCTCTTCCATTGCTTATATGATGGCTATCGCTGATGGGTACCAGTATAGTTTCCCTCAGCAGCGTGTTCTTGAGGTAAGTCATCGTAAATTCCCCTAAGCTGAAATGACATGATATCCTTTTATTGACTGTTATTATTTGTTTGTCATCAACGCAGATGATGAGGAGCGAACACTGCAACCATACTCTGTATCAATTATTCAAGGCGAAAGCCCTGAAACTGGAGGCAAAACTTCGTCATATAGAAGAGGGGTTGAACGCTGCTGAGGAACTCATCATTGATAAGGACAATGAGATATTAGAACTGAAGAATCGGTTGAAGGGGAAAGAGCAGCTTGGTGATGAAGAAGAGAAACTTCGTCTTGAACTTGCAATTGTTCGTAATGATTTGGAGAAGGCTCGTAGCGATGCTTCGTCTTCTAAGGGTTCGTTTTCTTTCCTTGCATTTCTCTTCGTCTCTCTCTTTTGTCTTCTTAGTGTGTTGTCTGAGTCTCCCGGCCCTATCTTCAGCGGGCGATGTTAGAGAATTAACATGGCTTCGAAGTGAAAGGATTCGCCAAGCTTCTCGAATCAGAGAGTTGGTGGATGAAATTAAGAGTGAAGCTGAAAAATGGAACGCACGGGACGATGAGCATAATGTCTTGGTGACTAAATGGCGAGAGAGGCGGAACCAAATGGTTGATATGCAGAATAGTTATTAGGCCGATCATCGCCATTTTAATGGTGCTCTACTGTGGACTCGTGAGAATCTGCGTGAGGCGCGCAAGGATATTTAGCGTTTAGAGACCAAGGTAATAAACTTGGAAGAAGAGTTGCGTCAAGATCGTTCATCTCATGACCCCTAAGTTAAGGATTATATACAACGACTTGTTCGGGAGAGGGACGATGCCAGAGCTGAGGCCTACGCCCTTAGTAATGCCTTAAGTGCTTCTCGGGCCAATGTCGCTCGTTTAGTTGAATCTTAGAAGGATATCGAAGTTAATATGTACATGCTTACGAAGGGGATAGAAGAAATGAGTAACGAAGTCAATCGCCTTCATCATTTAGACTCCATGAAGCATGTAGAGTTGGATGAGTGTCAGTTTGCTCTCACAAATCTTCGATTGGATTATAAGAAAATTTCTGACGAGTATGATTTTCTTGACGAAGCCCGGGACGCTGTAGTTAATGAATATGAGATAGCTTCGGCTAATGTCGAAGGTATACATTTGTTTGGTCATGAGTGGTTCCGTAATTCTAATTTTTTTAACCCGTGTGTCTTCTTTTTCAGAGCTCTAGGGACTGCTTAACCTTGCAAATGAAAATCTTAAAGAGGCTCAATCTTCCTTAGTGAAGCAGCATGGTCAGAGTAAGTATTATAAGATTTTGGTTGGGTCTCGGGACGAAGCAGCGAAGGAGGAAGCCAAGGAAATAAACCGACTGAAGTCTTCGTTGTCGTAGTCTGAACTCAAGACCACCGTAATTGCATATAAGTATCGTTGTCAACTTTCCGAAGAAGTTAACAAAACTCTGACCAGGATCGAGCAGAGCCTTCAGAAAGATCATGGCATTGTCAAGAATTACCCACGTCGTCATATGCCTCAGCCCTTAGCTTACTCTTCCGATCCTTCTTCGGGAGGAAGCGTCCCTTCGTCTCAGAAGAAGAATCCATCTAATCACGTCGGGTCTTCCAAGGGGAAGTAGATTTATATATTTGTTATAGAAAGTTGATCTTCGTTGATTACTTGACTTTGGGCCATTTTTTTGGCGTATCTTTTGTGTTTCTTGTTTAATTCCCCGAATTTGTAATCAACTTTTATGGAATGGATCATCATTTGTTTGGATATGTATAACTCTGATTTATATGCATGGTTAATTCAGTTACTCTTTTAGATAGATAGTGAATCTAGTTAAAAAATAAACTAAGTAATAAAGAGTGTTTGACGACAATAACGAGGATAGGCACCTTTGTTATTGACTTTGGACCTGTCACACCACTGGATAACCCTTGGCCAGAGGATTACCAAACTGTGGGGGTTGATGCAGCGTTCCAGGATATGTAATGCGTTATTGAAATATTTACATGAATTCATTCCGCTGAACCACTGCCTTGTTGATTGGTTGGGTATCTCTTTCTACTGGAAGCCTTCCCCATGGTCCTACACTCATAGACACTGATAGGGGAGTCCCGAGAGATTTTATATGGATACTTTCCCCAGTAGAAATTTTGCAAAAAGCTTGTTTGATTGATAAAGTGAGGTTTGCTATTCCTCATCCAGAGATAGAATCATGTCAAGCAGGCACACTTTCTTCTTCTTCTGGTACTCTTCACGCAGATGCAGGACTGCGTTGCTTTATGGATAGTATGGCTTGAGATATTTCGCATTCCATGGATGTCTGAGGACTTCTCCCTTTAGGTTACTCAAGTAATAAGATCTATTTCCTGCAATATCATGTATTATAAATGGTCCTCCCCATGTTGGTGCTAACTTGCCCCACTTTTTCTCTCGTTGGTATTGGGGTATAGTTCTCAGCACATACGGTCCTTCTACAAAATTTCTAAGCTTAACATTTTTGTTGTATTCTCTTGCTAATCTTCGTTGGTAATTTTCCATCCTTTGTAGCGCTGTCTCCCTCCTTTCTTCTAGATCATCGAGCCTTTCCAACATCATGTCCGCTGTGAGGTTCTTCTCCCAAGCTTCGGTCTTTGTGGTGGGCATGATGATCTCTGTCGGGATGAGCGCTTCAGCTCCGTAAGTGAGGAGAAACGGTGACTCACCGGTGGCAGATCTGCGAGTTGTCCGATATGCCCATAGGACGTTGTGCAACTGTTCACACCATCGTCCCTTATGTTCGTCTAGTGATTTCTTGAGGATAAGAGCAAGGGTCTTATTCGTGGCTTCTGCCTGGCCATTTCTCTGGGGATAGATGGGAGTTGACTTGTTCTTCCTAATTTTGAAGGTGTCAAAGAGCATATCTATATTTTTTCCCTGCAGCTGCTTGCCGTTGTCAGAGACGATTTCTGCGGGGATGCCGAACCTGCAAATGATGTTCTGGAAGATAAATGTGAATACGTCCGTGTCTCGGATTCTAGCCAGGGCTTTGGCTTCCACCCATTTGCTAAAGTAATCTGTGGATACAATCAAGAATCGTCTTTTCTCTGATCCTTCGATCAGGGGTCCAACGATGTCTATGCCCCATTTTGAGAAGGGCCAAGGACTATCCACCGAATTCAACTTCGTTGCAGGAGCATGGATCCTTTTAGCAAACCGCAGGCATTCCTCACATCTCCTAGATATTCTCGCAGCATCTCGTATCATTTGTGGCCAATAGTATCCCTGCATTTTTTCTTTATATGCTAGTGATTTCATGCCACTATGGTTGCCCGCGTCTCCATAATGTATGTCTCTCAAAACTCGATGACATTCATCTCTCGATAGGCAGCGTAGCAACGGTCCGAGAAAATATTTCTTATATAAGATCTCGTCCTGAAGGTCGTATCTCCTCGCCTTTGATTGTACCGTTCTGGCTTGCTTCAGGTCCGCAGGTAGTGTACCTTCTTTAAGGAAAAGATGAACTTCGGTTCTCCAATCTTCTTCGTTCTTGAAATCTTCATCTTCGTTAGCTCTTGTCATAATATCATCTTCGTGAAAGTCATCGGCGATATCTTCCTTTGCATCATCGTCAGCGATATCTACCCCTACATCGTCTTCACGATTTTTAGTGAAGGATTCCCGTGGAGTAATCGAGGGATCATATACTCTTGTTGTCTTGATTTCCTTGACGCTTTGATCTTTTAACATGGATGATATGTATGCTAAAGCATCAGCATGCCTGAGGTATCTTCTGCATAAATGCCGGAACTTGATGCTAGGTATTTGGGATGCTAAAGTCTGGACCAAGGCCATGTACGCTGAAAGGACCTCGTCGTAGACATTGTATTCCAGTCCTATTTGCCGTATAACCAGTTGCGAATCACTTGTTAGGCACACATCGGTTATTCCCATTTCTATTATCAAACGAAGAGCATGTACTATAGCTTTGTATTCTACGATGTTGTTGGTATGCCCCTTGAATTCCAACCTCGGTGCGTGTACGATCCTATCTCCAGTTGGGGTGGTGAGTACGATGCCTATGCCCGCACCTTCCCTATTCCTCGAACCGTTGACGAAGACCTCTCACCGTCTTTGCTTTTAGGTTTCGAGAAAATCGACTGGATCTTTCCCGTCCTCTGTTTCTGGTATGCCCTTTACTTCCTTGTCATTGTCCAGGGGTAAATTTGCTAGAAAATCTGCCAGGACTTGCGATTTTTGGGCAGTTTGGATCTCGTGGATAATGTTGAACTGATCAAGATGAGTATTCCATTTTGATATCCTTCCCACTTTCCCAGCGCTTTTGAGAACAACTTCCAACGGTGCTTTGCATGGAACAAATGTAATGAGTCAAAAAATAGGTTTTTAGCTTTTGGGTTGCCCATACTAGTGCCAAGATGAGCTGCTCGATCTTTGTATAATTTCTTTCTGCCGGGTTGAGAGTCTTGCTGACGTAATAAATTGGTTTCTCTACCTTTGTGTTCGTCTTGACCAGTACTGCACTAAATGCATCCTCCGTTGCTGCTATGTAAAGGGCCAATACTTCATCGGGATAGGGTTTTTGAAGGATCGAGATTGTGGCTAGATACTCTTTGATCTTCCGGAAGGCTTCCTCGCATTTATCGGTCCATTCGAATTTGCTTCCTTTTTTGAGGATGTTGAAGAAATGTTTGCATTTGTCCGATGACCTTGTGATGAATCTACCCAAAGCTGCTAGGGATCCGTTGAGCTTCTGGACTTCTTTCAGGTTCTTCGGGGACGACATCTCCACGATGGCTTGGATCTTGGCGGGATCTACTTCGATGCCCCTCTTCGTTACTAGATATCCAAGGAACTTCACTGAGGTGACGCCGAATGTGCATTTATCTGGATTCACTTTCATTATATGTTTCCTCATTACCTCGAAGATATCCCTCAAGTCTTGATGATGGTCCTTGCGCAGCTTACTTTTGACGAGAATATTATCAACATAGACTTATAGAGTGTTCCCGATCCACGGCTTGAAGATAGCATCAACCATTCTCTGGTATGTTGACCCTGCATTTCTCAGTCCGAAGGGCATCCTGGTGTAACAATAGAGACTGTAAGGGGTGTAGAATGTCGTATGTTGTTGATCTTCTTCTGCCAGGGCTACTTGGTTGTAACCAGAATATCCATCCATGAATGATAATTCTTCGTATCCTTCAACAACTTCTACTAACTGATCGATGCTTGGGAGCGCGTAGCTATCCTTTGGATACGCCTTATTGAGGTTGGTGAAGTCGATGCAGATCCTTACTCCTCCATTATTCTTTGGCACTATGACCATGTTTGAAATCCACGTTGGATACTTCACTTCCTTAATGAATCCTGCTTCCAATAGCTTGCGGAGTTCTTTCTCGATTGCCTGGTGATATTCTGGTGTGAATTTTCGTATTTTATGTCTGAAGGGGGTCGTTCATGGCTTTATACGAAGTTCATGTTGGATTATCTTTGGATCGATTCCTGGAATATCTCCTAGATTTCACGCAAATATGTCTGCATATTCTATGAGTAGCTTGATTAGAGCCTTTTCTCGCTCTTCACCCATTAGGGTTCCTATCTTGATAATCTTCGGATTCTCTTCTGTCCCTATATTGATCTCCTTCGTGGGCTCTACCGATGTGAATGTAGGCTTCGGTTCTCCAAGGAGAGGGACATTCTTTAGTTGCTATTTGGTAGGCTCTTTAGCCCCCTTAGATGCGGATGTACCTGCCTTAGTGCTTAGAACGGTGCTTTCCTTTGTCAATATTTTTTCTGAGATTTCTTCGAGATAAAAGTAAATTGCTTTGTCTTTGGCGACCGCTTTGTTTTTGTTTCTTCAGGACTTCCGCTGCTCGTCTTGTTCATTATTGAGTTGGTTTTGTAGAGCCTGGTAGTCTCGGGCGGTGACTTGATCTCCTTTGATTTTCATTACCCCTTCGGGTGTTGGGAATCTAAGGTATTGATGATACGTTTCTGCTACTCCTTTAAGCTTGTGTACCCACCTTCGACCGATGATGGAGTTGTAGGGGGACGAAGCATCTACCACACTGAATCGAGTATCCACCTTTATCGTTCTTGCATCTACTTGCAAAACAATATCTCCTAAGAGCTTTGTCGCTGCCCCATTGAATCCGTAGATGGTATAATAAGAAAACATTAGTTGTTCGTCATTTAGCTTCATCCGTTTGAACGTGTCATAGTACAGAACATTAACTGAACTCCCTCCATGGATGATGATCTTCTTGATATTGTACCCTGCCACTGGTAATGTGAGGACCAAAGGATCGTTGTAGTCTTTTATGTCTTCCTCAACATCCTCGGCATCGAATGTCATAGGAGCGTTCATCCACTGCCCGTGTTCGTCCACTTCTACCCCATCGATTTTGTACAGCTCGCAGTAATCCTCAAATTGCTTTCTTAGCCTTTTCCCTATTTGGGCCGTGGTCCTGTAGCTTCGGAGCACGAAATGGTATTGAGCGTTCGGTTTCCCTCGGGTAGTTGAACTTGCTTGCTTCGTTTAACCCTATCTTCGGTTTCTGCCTTTTGTACGTACTGCTTGAGATCACCAGCGTCAATCAACTTTTGGATCATTATCTTGAGATTCTTGCATTTCTCAATTTGGTGCCCGTTGAAGCAGTGGTACTCGCATTAATCTCTTGACTTCTCGGACCTTGGGGGCTGCTTTCCTTTGGACAATGGACATTCCAGGTTTTCCCGATCCTTGACCTCCCTTAAGATGCGGGTGTATCTAACGTTCAGCTTCGTGTAAACTTGATCTTCGAATTTTCTGTCATCATGCCGACGACAATCTCTTCGTTCTCTCTTATCTTCGTTAGGACGTTCGATGGAACCTCCCCTCTTGAATCCGCTGCCTTGCTCTACCGAATTAGTTCGATTAGATCTTTGAGTCTGGGCCCGCTGGATTTCCTCCAACCTGGCGTGCTTTTCAATGATTACTCGAAGGTCGCCTTCAGTCTTAGGTATACTTCCGTGAATCTCGACAAACAGTGGGCTCATTTTATCTAATCCCCATTTATAACAGTTGATGCTGACCACAGGATCCACATTTCCTATTGCTTGACAGATTCTGTGCCACCTATCTGTATATTCTCTGATCGTTTCTTTGTATGCGACTGCTAGCGAAAAGAGCTTATCCATCCCCGCATTAACGACTTTGTTGTACATGTAGGTTCTTAAGAATTTCTCAGTAAGTTGGTTGTAGGAGTCGATGGATTTTGGTGGTAGGTTATCGAACCAAGATAGTACTGACCCTTTTAAACTTGAAGGAAAGCATCTGCAGAGGATTGTGTCATCCTGATCCCATCGTGCCAACATACGATTGTAATACCGAAGGTTGGCCGTGTGATCGCTGCATCCATCGTAACACTCGAACGCTGGGATAGGGCACATCTGAGGAATGAGAGCTTTGGCCAAATGCGGAGTCAGCGGTGTGGTGTTGGCTTCTCTCATCACCTCTTCTAGCCTTCCTCCCCCGCCGTGATTTCAAGCGCTGATTTCACCATCATTTCGCACGAAGATTTTCCATTGCGAGCTGGTGGTCGTCTTTGATTGTGGATCTTCGTGATCTTTGGTCCTCGCTATCTAAATAGTCTGACTCTTTTGGAACATAATCCGGATCAGACAACTGGTTTCTCCTGGCAGCTCTTCGATTCAATGGTTCAGGATTGTTGACATTGGCCAATACCATCCTTCGGTCTTGATTAAGCGGCGGTGCCTTGGAGTTAGCTTCATCGTGTATGTTTTATGCCTCAACACTATGAGCAATCCTATCTTTGAGTAGTTGGTTTTCTTGTTCCAGCAGGTCCACGGCGTCTGCATACACCTTATGATTCTTCCTCACCTCCTAGAGCTCAGCCAACATCTGGACGGAATGGTTCGATCCCTGGTTCGGAGTCCCTACCTGTACCTGTTGATAGGTGTCTAAAACACCTAAATTTATATCTATTGTTTATGCTTTCTTTGCGAGTTTTCTTGTAAAATATGTATATTATGTTTGCTTTTGAGTTTGTTAGGTGCAATGGAGTTATTTGGAGCAAGAGAGGAAGAAAGCGTCCATTTGGAGCCAAAAGGACAAAATTGTCATCTCACGGGTGAACCACTATCTGGAGCCCAGTCAAGCTTAAGGGGCAACTCTATTTGGAGGAGTACTAAACACAGTGGAGCCAAGGTTAAGGGGTTGTCATTCAGGGTATCCCTTATCACTTATCGGAGGGTGTAATTATCATTGGGGTTGAGTATTCATCCAACCCTAAAATCGAGAGTTATCTTTCACTCTCAATCATTTTCACCTGAAAGAAAAATAGAGAAGAAAGAAAGGAGGCTGTTGTTGCTATGTCCGAATAGAAGAAATCGAGCAATGAAACTGAAATTAAGTTCTCGAGAGAAATGGGTTGGTGGTCTATGTTAGGATGGAAGACTGAGGAGAAATTGGTGATTGAATTAAGAGTTATAGAAGTTAGGGTTTGAGAAGAAACAAAGGAGATTTGCAGCCTGCTTCCATGGTTCTCTGAACAAGATCGAGACGATGGATTGATATCTCAGTAAATTGATTGAAGAATAAGGATTAATTAATGTAGGATTGAATTGGGTCTGAAGAATTCAGGGAAGAAGAACTTAGGGTTTGTTGTTGTGCTTTGAGGTCGAATGAGAAGATAGGAAGAATGGGTAGTATTCAGATTTCGATTTGGTGCTAGAAGAAGACTTAAAAGATGGGTTTGATGTATTATTGGGATTCTTTGTGGTGAACTGTAGCTGGTGGTGAAGATGAAGCTGTAAGATAACCATTGGTTGTTGCCAATGTAAATGGAGGAGAACTGCAGTTGGTGGTGGTATTAGCTTGATGTTGAACTGGGGTTGCAGTCATGAACCTGAGAAGGAGTTGTTGATGTTGCTAAGCTGCCAGGGATGAACTCAGGGAAGTAATGGGTTGGTTAGGACTGAAGTTATGGTGGTGTTGTGATGCCTGCCACTGAACTGGTGGTTGTTTACAGCAGAGTTAGTGATGTAGCTGAGATTTTGGCTAATTGAGTGCTTGAGGTAATGTTATGTTGTGAAGATTAGCACTGGTGGTTCGAGATGAACTCAAAGCAAATGGGTGCAAGCTGGTACTGGCAGTTGTGGTTTTGAGGCAATGAGGATGAGCTGCAGGGAAACTGCAATGGAGCTTTTTTTTACTAAGTTTGGAGTTAGCTGACTCTCTGGTTGCTGCTCATGGATATTACAGCTATACTGAAGCTGAAATGGGTTGTTGAAACTTGAGATAAAGTTACAGGAGCTGGTACTGACTAAATGGAAAGAGTTGGATTGAGCTGAACTTGTTGTTATACAAGTTGCAGCTGTTTATGAAAAGGAATGAACTGATGGCTAGAATTGAAATAGTAAGTCTGGCTTACAGAGATGATCTGGTAGTTGAGAAAATGGGTCTTGAATTATTGGTGTTGTGCAAGTCAGGGAGAGTTTACTGGAGAAATGGTTATTTGTTTTGTGCTTGAGATCGTGTGCTGCTGCAAGACAACAAATGGAGAATGACAGGGATGTTCTGGAATTGAGAATTGGTTGGAGTTTGATGTTGATGAGAATGACTGAGCTGCATTGTTGGTGTCTAGTAATTGAACTGACTGGTGATGGAGTTGTTTGTTGTGTTGGTGGAATTGCAGGTGGAGGCAGTGGAGTTGATGTTGCTGTCTCAGGTGGTGAAGCTATAATGATGATTGAGTTACAGGTAATGACAGAGCTGGTGGTTGAACTAGTCAGATGGGAGTTGCAGGATTGAACTTAATGGAGCTGATTGCAGCGGCTGGTGTTGAAATAAAGGGTATAAGATGGTGTTTGTGGGTTGGCAGTGCAATTATGCTAGTGCAGGAAATGGGTTGGCAGGCATGGATGAAAGGCTACAGTTCTGGTGGTTGTTTGGATTTTGAATACAAGCTGAGAAGGTTAGGGAATGGTGGAGCTATTGATCTACTGCAATGGTTGTGGCATGATAAATGGAAGGATTACAATGGTTAAATGCTCAAGTTGCAGGTTCATATTACAGAAATAGTGTAAGAGGCTGAGTTGCAGAAATGGAGCTGCAGTTATTGAATTGAAGCTACAGATGTAGGACAAAGAAGATACAAGTGCTGATGCTGTTAAAATGTAAACTCAAGATGACTGGATGGAGTTGTGATGCACCACAATGGTGCAATACATAGGTTATGGCTCATGCAAGATAGTTTATGCCTGTGCAAAATGGCTTTAGCCTGGAAACTATGGCAGCTCATTCAGCTCTGACTCAGGTCTGACTAGACTGCCTGACTCACTTCAACTCGGTCTGACTTCCGAGTTGAGTCGACCGAGTTGACCCGATTGAATCGTTGACCGGTGACCGGGTGGACTTTGCCGGTCCGGCCACGATACCAGTTTTTCGGCGACTTCTTTGAGACATATTTTCACATGGGTTTTCCTCACACATGGGCTTAGTGGATTTTCATCTAATGGACTTTGAAGACTAGACCTAATTTTGGAAACAAGAGAGCTATTTAAAGGAAAGTTTTCTACAACTTTGGGTATCACGTATTATTCTTGGAACTTGGAGAGAGCCGTTTTTGTTTACGCTTCTAGGGTTTGCTTTTGTTCATCTCCTTCTATTCAATTAATATTTTTATGATGAACTCCATAGCTATGAGTAGCTAAACAATTATTATTGGTTATGGGATAAAGTTGATTTCTCAACATGTTATTTGAATCTATGAATTATTTTTGTCTCAGTAATTTATTGTTTGTGATTCACAATTAATAGTGTTATATGATTTGAATACTTGTTAGGTTGAGTCTGGAATCAATCCGATTTGCATTCATCTCTAAAGCTATATTAGGGTTTTCAATACGAAAAAGTTGTTTATCCCTGATTCTAAGTAGCATAATTGTGGGTAGTGCTTGTAGTGATATATCCTACTAGTCACAAGTGAATCATAACTTTTGTTAAAACGGATTAGTGCTTTTACACATTCGTTTGCATTGATTAGTCTTATTCCATTGAATTTATTGCTTTTAGGGAGTTAAATCTAATTGTGCTTTTACACTTTAAGTTGCTTTCTAAGAAGAATTCACATATACATCTTTTAATGTGGTTGTGATGAAATCAGGGAATTAGTGGGGTATTCTTGCGATCAAGGTATCCTAGGACCTTTAGTAAATGTGAGATTAAAATACCAATTCTAGTCATTGATGATAATACATGTTTGTGAATGATACTATCCCGTGACCAATATCTTCTCCTTATTGATTATTCAAATTATTTACTTTGCTTTCAATTACTTTTATTGCTTAGATAAAATAAAAATCCCCCCTTGGTTACTTTAGAAACTGAAATCGCATAACAACAATTGCCTCTCTGTGGAAACGAACTCTTCCTTACCTTGTACTTCATTTATATTTAGTGAGTAAGAAAGTGAAATTATTTTTGCTCTACCGACAACCTATCAAATTTGGCGCCGCATTCTTGAGGGGAGGCATACGGCTTGTTATTAAGTTTTTAGTTTCTTTTTATAATTTCTGCTTTTATCTTTGCTTTTTGTTTCTTATCTTGTTTCTCACTTGTTTGCGAGAATTGTTTTCAAGTACCTAATCCCTGGCTTCTAAAGATTGGAATTATCCAAGGTGCGGGATAGCTACTCGAAGAGGCACAATACTCCAACCAAGTCAAGACACAACAGAAAATAAAGAGTTAGAAGTGGAAAAAGAGTTACAAATAGAAGGAGAACAAGAGGTTCCATTCGTAGACGAACCACAAGTTGAACAAGAAGAATGAGCAATAGGTGATGCAAATCGTTCACTCAAGGAGTTAAATCTCATAGGCTTGATACACAATAGGGGTGTATTCAAACAAACTTTACTTTTGAGATCAAGCCGGGGTTGCTTAGAGAATTACCAAAATTTCATGGCATGGTGAATGAAGACCCAAACAAGCATCTTATGGACTTCCACACCATTGTCACGGCCATGCTTCCAGCGGATGTTGAGGCGGATGGTGCAATGTTAAAAGTTTTCCGTTTCTCTTTGATGGATAGTGCTAAGGATTGGTTGTACTATTTTCCTCCCGGAAGTGTCACGACATGGAATGGGCTGAAGAAACTCTTTTTAGAGAGATATTTTCCCGCATCAAAGGCTACTCAAATTCGCAAGGAGATTTGTGGGATGAAGCAAAATGTGAGAGAATCCTTATATGAATGTTGGGAACGATACAAGAGATTGGTGGCAAGCAGCCCTCACCACCAATTCAGTGACGCTATGATCATCCAATACTTCTACGAAGGACTCCAATCAAGTGATAGGAATCTTCTTGACGCTCCGGGTGGTGGTGCATTAGTGAGCAAGACGGTGGCACAAGCTAGAGAGTTAATTGAAAACATGGCAGCGAACTCCCAAAAATTCTTGAGTCGTGGTTCAGATGTGCTTCTTAGGAAAGTGAATGAAGTGAGCGAGGTTGAGGAACTTCGTCAACAAATGGGTAACATGACCGCAATGATGCAACAAGTTGCAGCCGCGGTGATACTAAGTTCCTCTCAAGCTTATGAGGACGAGCAAGCTAATGCGGTCTTTCCAAATCAACAAAGACGGTATGATTCCTACTCTAACACTTACAATCCGGGATAGAGAGATCACCCCAATTTTAGCTATGCCAACAAGCAAGGAGCGGTTCAACAACCTACCTTCAACTTTCCGAGTGGATTTCAACCTCAACAACAACAATTCCAGCCGAGACAACAATTTCAGCAACCACAAGCACAACAATCAATGCAAAATCAAGGTTTCGATATTGATTCAAAGCTTCAAACAATGATGCAAGGCATTTCCACCATGTTTAAAGAAAGTAAGCAGGAAACTAAGAGTGCTATCAAGGAGTTGCAAACACAAATGGGCTCCATGGCTATTGAGTTGAACCAATTGAAGGCACAAAATAGTGGGAAACTCCCTTCTCAACCTATTAACCCAAAAGAGGGTGTCAATGCTATTACGTTGATAAGTGGTACACAACTTGTGCAACCCGGGTTACTTGATTCGGGCAAGGTGGAAATACCAAGGGAACCTGTTTTGGAGGAGAATAATGAGGATTCTCCCCAAACTTCGAGGTACCTATTCCTAACTCTAAAACTCCTGGTTTCTACTTATGTTCCTCCTTTACCTTTTCCTCGCAGATTTGCAAGTTCTAAGAAGGCGAAACTAGAAAATGAGATTTTAGACGTTCTAAAGAAGATCCATGTGAACATACCACTCATTGATGCTATTAAGCAAGTTCCAAAGTATGCAAAGGTGTTGAAGGACTTGTGTACCAATAAGCAAAGGCTCAAAGGTAATGAAGTACTTAGTGTGGGGAGAATGCTTCGGCAATCTTACAACACAAACTCCCACTTAAGTGCAAGGATCCCGGTAGTTTTTACATTCCCGTCACAATTGGTAACACAACATTTAACAAAGATATGTTGGATTTAGGTGCATCCGTTAATGTTATGCATGTATCAATGTATTATTCACTTGATCTTGGTCCTCTCAAAAATGCTGAAATTATATTGCAATTAGCCGATCGCTCTAATGTCTACCCAATGGGTATTGTTGAGGATGTTCTTGTGCAGGTTAATCAACTTGTATTTCCAGCTGACTTTTGTGTGTTAGAGATGAATGAAGGTTCACCGGACTCGTCTCTTCCATTGCTACTTGGGCGCCCCTTCATGAAAACGGTGAAAACCATAACTGATGTGGACAAGGGAACATTGACCATGGAGTTTGATGGAGAAACAATACGTTTCAACATTTTCGAGACGATGAGATATCCTAGTGATGTCCACTCTTGTTTCTCCATTGATGTTATGGATACATTGGCACAACAAATGTTTGAATTAAATGGTGATGATGCTTTCAAAACCGTGTTAATTACATCTATGATAATGGTGTAGAGTGTGGTAATGAAGTCAAGGAAGCCCTTGGTGATCTTAATTCACTACAAGGATGCCCAGAAACTCATAATATCTCTTTTATTTCTTTACCACATGCAGTGATGAAAAGCTTGTACCTTCAATTGTTAAATCTCCAAAGTTAGAATTGAAACCTCTTCCCGATCACCTAAAGTACTTGTACTTGGGTGATAATGAAGAGTTACCTGTGATTGTTTCTAATGAGCTTAGTGATTTACAGGAGCAAAAACTTCTAAGGGTGCTAAGGAAGTACAAGACGACCATAGGATGGACAATTGCCGATATCAAGGGTATAAGCCCTGCCGTTTGTATGCACAAAATCCGTTTGGAGGACGATGCAAAGCCTACAAGGGAAGCGCAATGTCGTTTGAACCCTCCCATGATGGAAGTTGTGAAAAAGGATATACTCAAGCTTTTGGAAGTGGGTGTTATCTACCCCATTTCCGATAGCAAGTGGGTGAGCCCGGTACAAGTAGTACCAAAGAAATCAGGTGTGACGGTGGTAGAGAATGATAAGAACGAACTTGTCCCAACTCGTGTCAAACCGGTTGGAGGGTTTGTATTGATTATAGAAAATTGAATGCCACCACTAAAAAAGATCATTTTCCATTGCCTTTTATTGATCAAATGCTTGAACGTTTAGCTGGACACTCTTATTATTGCTTCCTTGATGGCTATTCAAAGTTATAATCGACATTGTGATAGCGGGAGGATCAAGAGAAAACACTTTCACTTGTCCTTTCGGTACTTTTACTTATAGAAGGATGCCTTTTGGCTTATGCAATGCTCCAGCTACTTTTCAAAGGTGTATGGTAAGTATCTTTTCAGAATATGTTGAAAACATAATCGAAGTGTTTATGGACGATTTTAGTGTCTTTGGTGATTCATTTGACCTTTGCTTGAACAATTTGTCTCTAATCCTTGAACGATATGTTGAAACAAACCTTTTGATGAATTGGGAGAAGTGCCATTTTATGGTAACTCATGGCATAGTTTTAGGCCATATAATATCTTCTAAAGGCTTGGAAGTCGATAAATCTAAAATAGACCTTATTCGTGCTCTAACCCTCCCACTATGGTGAGGGAGATACGCTCTTTTCTTGGTCATGCGAGGTTTCTATCGAAGATTCATCAAGGATTTTTCCAAGATAGCATCACCACTTTGTAACTTATTGCAAAAAGATGTGGTTTTTAACTTTGATGAAAAGTGTATGGCGGCATTCAATCGTTTGAAAGAACTTTTGATTTCAGCCCCTATCATTAAACCACCGGATTGGAGCAAGCCTTTTGAGGTCATGTGTGATGCAAGTGACTATGCGGTTGGTGCGGTGCTTTGGAAACGTGTGGGGAAGATTCCATGCTATTTATTATGCTTCTAGAACGTTAAATGAGGCCCAACAAAACTACAGAACCACTGAAAAGAGTTGTTAGCCATTGTTTTTGCTTTAGAAAAGTTTCACTCTTATCTAATTGGTACAAAAGTTGTTGTCTTTTCTGATCATGCAACGCTTAATGATCGTTTATTTTCAATGATGTTGTAGTAATAGGTTCGTTCAAGACTTGTGAAAGCAGATTTTTTTAGACTTAATTTTTGTAAATAAAAATAACAAGCTCAATTAAAAGTTGTTTGGAAATTATGGAGAGGCCAAATAGGATTCCGCTATTTACCAATTCCAAAGTGATACTAATTATAATTGTTTGTACCCAAAAATACTTTTGGGCACGAAACACGATGAATGGATAGTTTTGGTGAGTATTGGGGTTTGGAGTCGGATTGGAAAGCAAATAAAGAGACAAAAAGATGAACGCAAAGTTTTACGTGGTTCGGCATGATTTGCCTACGTCCACGGATGAATCCCCTTGGGGAGAAATGTTTTATTGATTTTTCTATTACAAAATATGTTTTTTTCTCTCCTTCGCCCCCCTTTCACCGATTTCGCTCTCCTATTTATACAATGAAAAATATAATTCCAATCTCAACATAAATTCCATTAACTGCCCATTTATGTTCCTATAATGAATTCTCAATGTAACTGCCCATTTATGCTCCTATATTGAATTCTGCATGAAAACTGCTCCTTTATGTCTTCACCATAATTTCTGTATGAAACTGCCCATTTATGGTCCTATATTGAATTCTGCATGAAAACTGCTCCTTTATGTCTTCACCATAATTTCTGTATGAAACTGCCTGGTTAATGGCTGAGTTATTGGTGGAGACCGGGCCGGTGGATCTTGGATGCCGGGCCGGGCAATAGAATGGGTTGGTTGTACATAGTTGGCCGGATGATGGATGGACCTTGCATGCATGGGCGTAAAAAGCGGGTCGGCTTTGATGGTTGACAGTGTATGGTGCGTGTGGATGGAGGGGTCGGCCGGGACATGGTTGGAGACTCGGTTGGCGCGCGGAAGAGTTTTTGGCTAGGAATTGGTTAGCGACATTGCGCTGCCAAGACCAAAATTGGCTAGGGCGTGACCCGGCTTGATAGTTGACCGTCGGTTGACTTTGATAGTTGACCGACTTCGACCATTTACCTTGACCGGAAGTTGACTTTGATAGTTGACCGACTTCGACCATTGATCTTGACCGGAAGTTGACTTTGATAGTTGACCGACTTCGACCATTGACCTTGACCGGAAGTTGACTTTTGATAGTTGACCGATCAAGGACTTTGACCATTGACCGGATGTTGACCGACTTTGACCATTGACCGGATGTTGACCGATCGATCGCCTTGGTCGGCTGGGTAGCGGGCTTGGATGAGGACCCAAAAGATGATTCAAGTATCAATTTGGCCCATTAAATGGTATTTTTACTTATGGTACAAACATCGCCCCCTCTTAACCTCCAACTTGTTGGGGGTTAAGAAAATTCTGTTTTCCTAAGTCATTGATAAAATACGCCCCCAGTGCGGATTATTGATACCGTGGTGACCGCGAACTTCCTTGTTGTTTTAGAAATCATAATCGGGACGCCCCAAGTGAGGCTATTGCGGGGTTTGGAGAATCGACATGAAACGGTTGAGCATGAACCATTGTTGTTATGCAAAATCGAATCAAGTCCAACGCAATGAAAGCGTGATACTTGAGCGGAGTGATGAGTAGTAACATCATTGAGCGGAGTTGGATCACAGGCATTGTAATGTACCGATCAGCATAAACAACGAGCATCGGCAAGCGACGATTAGCCGGGAATGCAGAATCTGCGTGAGGAAGGTTGAATCGCATCACCAAGTTCGTTCACTGAATGCAACGACAACGAACAAAAGTTCGCCGCAGCAGCTCTTGCGTTAATTTGATCACGGAACTACGAGAGCATAGCCGAAATGCATCAGCTGCGATCAGCTGGAATGCAGCAGTAACGGACAAAGTTCCTCTGCAGCAGCTGCGTTCAGCTGGACTGCAGGAACTGCGAGCAAGGCTGAACTGCATCAGCTGCGTTCAGCTGGAATGCAACAGCAACGAACAAAGTTCTGCCACAGCCCAATACGCAACCGATGCGAAACATCAAACAAAGGTTCCTCTGCGTACTGCGTTCAGCTAGACTGCGATAGAACTGTGGATTGGGCAGACTACATCAGTGCGATCAGCTGGAATATAGCAGCAACGTACGAACAAAGTTATTCTGGCGTTTTGCATTCAGTTTACTGCAGAAATGAGACCATAGCTAGATTTATATCAATTGTGATTAGTCGACCGGCACAACGAATTATTTGAGTGGCGCAGCAACAATTAGCTGGATCATACGGAATAATAATTAGCCGGACCGCAACAATAATAATTATTTGACTAACGAGTGAGGGACTGGACTTTAAAAAGTTTGATAAACATAGGTGTAAAATCTATAAATAAAACTAGACAACACCAGTTGCGTCCAACTGAGTGCCACTGATCATCGCATCGATTCGTCCAACTGAGTACAGAGTCGCAGCAATCGGATCTGATCGATTACGTCCCAACCGAAATTGCAGCTTGCTTTTGAACTGAGTACAATAATTCAATCAATATAACTATGGCAGTTTAACATTACGAAAAAATATTATGCGTAAAAATATTATGGTATATGCTCGCCCCCTCTTAATCCCGCAATTCGTTGGAGGATTAAGAAGTTCGGAACTACACAGTTCCGATTTTCAGGAACTTAACTGCAATTAGGTGTTATGTGACTTGCCCCCAAGCGTATGAAGTGTTACACAGCTTGCCCCAAAAGAGTAATTTTAGACCACGAGGTGTTACATATCTCGCCCCCAAGTGATGGTCAGTCATGTTGAAGTGATATGCAACTTGCCCCCGGAAGATAGTAATTGTCATGCTGCTCAATGCTTGCACAAGGGTGCACTGCCTTGCTGCATTTTGCTCGCGCATGGGATTTTGAATATGTCTGCTGGAATTCGCGTGGGGGGCCAATCCCACTATTCTAGATGCGCGCGAGAATGAAATGTGTGCATCCCCTCGTTGAGAAGATGCTTGCCACATTAAAGGTGTCTTACCAAAAGTATGCATGAATATATGAAAAGATGCAAAAATATGTAAATTGTATACTTACCTTATTGAAAATGTTCTTTGCGACTTCGCTTTCGAAGTGATTAGGATGTCCACTTTGGCTATGTCTCAGTGTTTTCAAATGACGATGATTAGTTATAGTTGCCTTAGCGTCTCGTCTCGACTTAATAATTGATTTGTCTGTGGGACTGGAATGCACCAATTAAGCCCAAGTGGATCGAAGACAGTTGCCACGGGCAGTATTTCAGCAGTGTGATCAGCTGCACTGCAACAGTTATGCGCAAAACTGGACTGAATCAGTTGAGAGGAAAACTGTATTTGAAACAGTTTTTTCGTGAAAATCGGGGCTCACAATGATTCGACCCACTGGACTATAGGAATTAAAAAGGATCATACTGTTCGATCAACAGGCCAACAGCTGTTGCTGTGAAACTGGATTACAATAGTTCGATCAACTGACTGTAATAGTTATGTGGAAAAGGACTACAGAGCTTCGATCAACCGACTCTGCAGATTTTCGGTGGTGATTGAATATGACCGTTTCTGGTGTTGTCATTTTATATTTCTAAAAATTTTAACCTTCTCGGAAAATTGGAATGTTGCCTTCACGACCTTGGTAATTGACATACGATCTCATCGGGCCGACAATCACTCGGTTTGGATGCACTGAAGAAGAAGTTATCGAGGAAACGAAATTGGTTGGTCGCGCCTTGCTCTAACATGTTGATGACGGATTGTACCAAAAATATTATTCTCCAATTGCAAAATTTTACCTTCATGTCGAGGATTTTGAAATGCGATCGCAACGAGCCAAAAATCATCCAATTCGGACGTGAGATCAGAAGAAGATACCAACGAAACAAATGTTGGCCGGCAGTTTTTTTTTTTTTTTTTTTTTTTTTTTTTTTTTTGTTGGCCGGCGGCTTTTTTTTTTTTTTTTTTTTTGGGTTGCCGGCCGCGGCCTGGTTTGTTGCCGGGTATGGCCGGCTGGTTGGCTGCCGGGCTATGGTCATGGGTAAGCCGCGCTTTTTTTTTTTTTTTTGAAATCGATTTTGATGTTTTAGAGATCATCGAAAATTGATGTACCGAGAAGCATCAACGGTCTTGTGTTCAGCGTATCGAAGGTTGATGTACCACCATTGCATCGAATCATTGCTTATAATATAATTTTGATGTATTTCGGAGCATCGATGTTTGATGTACCAATCAGCATCAACGGTTTACATATCGCTTAACATCGAAATTTGATGTAACAAGAAGCATCGAACATTTTTCTTGTTGATGGAAGTGGGTGGTGGACACCTTTGACGTGGGTGAGTGGAAAGTAAAGTGGGTGAACGAAACCCCTGAAGAGGGTGAACAGATCTGACTGCATGTTGCCGCCGCCGCCCGCCGCTACATTCATTGCCGCTGCCAGCTGCATGGCCCGCCCGCCCCGCCCGCCACTTGTCAGACGCTGGCCACATTGCCGCTGCCGCCATCGCGGGGTTGGCCCGGTGGTGGTGGCCGCCGGTAGTGGCCGCCTTTTTCTGATTTTTTTTTTTTTTTGATTTTGAAACGTTTCGCCACGCTTTTCACGAATCTGTTGCCTTTTGTCTTGAAATTTCTGCAACGCATCGTTGGTGGTGTTATCTTTCTCTTTGACCTTTTGCAACAGTTTTCAGGCTGTTGTCTTTTCCCTTCACAATTTCAAAGAACGGGTTTGTTGAATCTATTCACTGCTTTCTCATGGAATTTTCACCATGATTTTGGCGCACTTTTGTGGTCTTTTTAAGGATGCTTTTCTCAAGGTTTTCCTCGGGTATTCGAGCACCTTGAGATGTAGACAATTTGACCACTTTGCGATCATAACAAAGTATTGATTTTGTTATACAAAGAAACTCGAGCAATTGGATAATGCGTTACTTGAGGAGCAATTTTTTTTTGGACTTTGGACTTGAAAATGTCATGGATCGAACATCCCCGACAACAACCTTGGTGGTTTTCGGAAAATCGATTTTGATGGCTTAAGGGGCGTGTAGGGCTATAATAATTGTGATTAATCGAATCGCAGCAAATTTGCGATCACCGACGGCGGTGATAGAAATCGAATCGGCGGATTGACCATGTCGTGGATCGAATATCCTACAACATTTTGATGGTATTTCTCCACGTCTTATTGCCGCTGGACCGAGCGTCCCAAAGAACATTATCATCAGATTTTGTAGTGATGTGATTTTCACCGGTATCTCGCAGTAATAGCTTCAAAGCAAATGCAAACGGCGAATCTTGATTGCAACGATTGCGATCAATCGGACCGTAGTATGTGCGATTATACGGTCAGCAGTCTACTACGATCATCTCGGATCATGATCGTTATGATCAAATCGATCAGCAAATGACGATTGCGACCAATCTGATCGCAGCGATGACTTTCAGGCCTTTCGATTTGCTTTTTCAAGGACACGATTTTGAAGCATTTTTTACAACTTTTCTCAATGGGAAAACACGATTTCTTTTCTCGTAATTCCCCTTAGTCGGCGCAATGTTTGTACCCAAAAATACTTTTGGGCACGAAACACGATGAATGGATAGTTTTGGTGAGTATTGGGGTTTGGAGTCGGATTGGAAAGCAAATAAAGAGACAAAGATGAACGCAGGTTTTACGTGGTTCGGCATGATTTGCCTACGTCCACGGATGAATCCCCTTGGGGAGAAATGTTTTATTGATTTTTCTATTACAAAATATGTTTTTTCTCTCCCTTCGCCCCCCCTTTCACTGATTTCTGCTCTCCCTATTTATACAATGAAAAATATAATTCCAATCTCAACATAAATTCCATTAACTGCCCATTTATGTTCCTATAATGAATTCTCAATGTAACTGCCCATTTATGCTCCTATATTGAATTCTGCATGAAAACTGCTCCTTTATGTCTTCACCATAATTTATGTATGAAACTGTCCATTTATGGTCCTATATTGAATTCGTATGAAATCGCTCCTTTATGTCTTCACCATAATTTCGTATGAAACTACTACGGTTAATGGGTCAATGAGGATTAGTGGAGACCGGTTTGTTTCAGACAGTGGATGCCGGTTGCAATTGTAATGGGTTGGGCTGATTGCATAGTTAGTCGGATGACCGGATGGACCGGCCGCATGGGCGAGAAACCGGGTCGCTTTGATGGTTGACAGGTATGGTCGGCGGTGTGGATGGAGGAGGCGGGTCGCGCATGGTTGGAGACCGGTTTGGCGGCGCGGAAGAGTTTTTGGTGGGAATTGTTAAGATTGCCGGCTACAAGACGAAAATTGGCTAGGGGCGTGGCCCGACCGATAGTTGACCGTCGGTTGACTTTGATAGTTGACCAGACTTCGACCATTGACCTTGACCGGAAGTTGACTTTGATAGTTGACCGACTTCGATCATTGATCTTGACCGGAAGTTGACTTTGATAGTTGACCGACTTCGACCATTGACCTTGACCGGAAGTTGACTTTTGATAGTTGACCGACTGTTGACTTTGACCATTGACCGGATGTTGACCGACTTTGACCATTGACCGGATGTTGACCCATTGGCGACCGCCTTGGTTGGCTGGGTAGCGGGCTTGGATGAGGACCCAAAAGATGATTCAAGTATCAATTTGGCCCATTAAATGGTATTTTTACTTATGGTACAAACAATAATCATGCAATTTCACACGTTCAATTTGATTCTCAACTATTGCAAAAGTAGATTTTTTTAGAAACAACAAATGTTAATCCAAAGCATGGGATATCAAAACCCTAGGGCAAGCATATTCCATCAATATAAAATACAATTGTTTAACAAAAATCATAAAATCTATTTTCAATCTAGGCAAATAATCATAATTAAAAATTGCACAAATTAAATAATTAAGAATTACCACTTTTTCATTGGCAAGATAGCTTCCTCCGTCGCCCCAGAGGATGGGTTCTAGCTCATCATGGTGTAAACACGCTCAAAACTCATTTTTATTGCTCAAAGGAGGTGTACAAATGATAAAAATGGAGAAAATGATAAAACCGGGTGTTTGCAACGATTATAAGTGTTGCAAACACTCACAAAGGACTGTTATTGTTGCTTTTAAGTCTTCCTTCTGTATTACGACCCACGGTTAAGTGTCGTTGTCACTGTTGAAAAACGACGGTTCCTTGTGCGTTGATGTTCTTCGTGTTCTTCAATGGCAGCAGCAGAAAGATATTTTGTAACTCGATTTTCCGACTCTGTACGTCTCCCAAACTCTCCGTATTCCCTCTTTGAGTCCCCAGAACCCTATATATACTCACAGGATCAACATAACTCGAGTTTAATTCACGTATCTTCTTCATTATTGTTTTTATTCTCCTTGGTCTCATCACAGAATAACTTCCCTTTTTATCTTCTCATCTTGTCAACGAGTGTTTGATAGTCTTTGAAACTTCCCTTTTTACTTCTTCATGCTTCTGCGCAGCGTCCAAACACACGTCTCTACACTGTAATCCCATGAATAACTCCTCCCTTGCACACGCACCTCTGTTTTCTTCGTTTGGATTATACAGCCAAATTCAGTCGAACCAAATACATACACCAAGTCTGTTAAGCCCAAACAGACCATCCCAAGAAGTTTCGGCCATTAAATCGCTCTAAAACATCTCCAAAGCTCGAACCAAGATTCTGCCATAACCTGTTAACTTTTTCCCGCCAAAACCAACATTCAAACGATGAAGATGGTGTCCCCTTAACGAAACTGGGGGTGCGAATAACAAGTGCTCAACAGAGGTGCCCCTTAGTAATTGGGTTACCCCTTATCCAAAGTGGGGGTCCGAATATCAAATGTCCTTCGGGGGTGTTCCGAGCAACTTTTCGAGCCGATTTCGAGCCGAATTTTCCAACAATCTTTATTTCCCAAAAATACCTACAAACACACAAAACACCATAATAAGGACAAAAACGAGTACTAACAATATGAAACATTTAGGACAAATTAGACACATAAATGCGTCTATCAAATACCCCCAAACTTATTATTTGCTAGTCCTCGAGCAAATTTATTCTAGAAAATAAAAATCATTTGAACCCCTAGGTGGCCCTAGTGGCGGAGTGTTGTCTCCGGAGGGTTTACCAGAGGTGTACCCACAAAACCATTACTCCAGACCCTAGCTATCTACGCAGAACCTTGGAAGGCACTAAAGAATCTCCTTGGTTGGCATACTTATTGATTACAAGAGGAAGTACCCCGATGCGAAATTCCAATTGATTTACACGAGTTTGCACTCAAGCATACTAAAATTCATATAAAGTGACAGAGCTCTACTCAGATAGTTTCTGGACATCATAAACCGGAGTCAACCAATCACATGGAAAGATTAAGAAGATGGATGTAGAGAAAAACGTGGATGATGTTGACTAAGGTGAACCTATCCTAATGGACTGAGATACTGGTCTGGACTAATATCA
The DNA here is from genome assembly GCA_023531295.1 of Papaver armeniacum. Taxonomy (NCBI): domain Eukaryota; kingdom Viridiplantae; phylum Streptophyta; class Magnoliopsida; order Ranunculales; family Papaveraceae; genus Papaver; species Papaver armeniacum. The sequence goes on along the minus strand of JAJJWW010006072.1, from coordinate 223,759 downwards.
ACACACCGGCATATACAAGGGGACCAGTGATCGATAATCCTAACTCTAGGTCAACTCAGTGGCATATACAAGGGTACCAAATGATCGACTTTATTGTATTTATTCTGGTTGGTCTAGTGGTCCAATTTTTTTTCAATTTTTTTTTCAATTTTTTTTTTTTTTTTTTTTTTTTTTTTTTTTGTTTTTCACTCTATTTCACCCTAGCAATGGTAAAGAGAAAAATAAAAGAAGTGATCAGGATTCTTTCGATGTTTCCATCACGAGGATATGGCGAAACTACCATGTTTTCTTTTTCTAACACCTGAGCTCTGTGCTTTTATGAATAGACTCTTTAGATGTTTCTATCTAATCAGATTGGTTCCTCAACTCCTACAACCAAAATGCTTCCATCCACTTAGATTGGTTAGTGCCGACCTTAATAAACTTAAATTTCTAGGATCTGGAGTTTATTTATTGCAACTAAAAAGTTTTTCCCATACCCCCAAACTTAAATCTAACATTGTCCTCAATGTTCTAAAGATGAAATTAAAAACATGAACAAGGAGAAACCGTTACCACTAGAAGGAAATGAGGAAAAATATTACCGTGTTGCATGAGCAAGGGGTACCTCCCAAGGAGTGCTAAGTTTAAATTCTTCAGCCAGACATCAAATACCTCAAAAAGGATCTTCACCTTCCAAAGTCATACACCAATAGCCGAATAGTTGTGGGTCCATAAGACCAAATAGGGCTAACACCAATATCTGAGACAATAAATCGCACTGGTTCGAGAAAAATGAATAAAAGGAGCACATCCTCGTCTAAGGTTTCATCAAGACAACTAGGTTCATCTGGTAACATAATTGAGCTTCATATGTGTATCTTGATAAATAGATTCATTCGAAAAATGGGTCTCTAAAACCTGGGTTACCTCCTGGACAGTATCAGGAGGATCGGGTTGCAGAGTCTGAATAGACTCAAGTAATATCTCAGACGCACAAATCTCGAGTCCCAAGTTAGGGACTCTAATTAGGGATATTTGACGATCACTAGAACCATCACTACCCCCAAACTTAGGGTTTTCACTACTCACAGACAAACCTCTAACTATTGCTTGAATTTCCGGATCTTCAGAGTCCTTAAAATACTCAAGAGATTCTTCTAGTTCTCTACCCCCAAACTTAGGGTCATCATTATTCTCAGAAAGACCTAACACTATTGCCTGGATTTCTGGGTCCGTAGAGTCTTTAAAATACTCAAGGGCTTCTTCTAAAGATTGTTCACACATCTGGTCTAAGAGAATGGTTTCCTCAAATTCATCTAAAGAATCTCCCGGAGAGTGTCATGCCGCTTATCCCGAACTAAATCCACGAACTAAAGTGCTAATCATATTCACTTCTTCTAAGTCATCATTCTCGGAAGGTTGTCTAGTAACATTAAATGCATTCGATTCGGTGGTCATATTACCAAAGGATATGTTCATAAGCCGGTCCTACAATTGATGACAACGTTAGGCGTGGCTAAAAATGGGCGACCTAGAATCACCGGGATCCGAGCATTTGTGTCTTGAATGAGTTGGGTGTCTAGAACAATGAAATCCACTGGATAAATAAACTTATCAACCTCAATCAGAACATCCTCTATGACACCACGAGGGACTTTTACAGACCTATCAGCTAATTGTAGTGTCATTTTAGTCGGTTTCAACTTACCAAGACCTAGCTGGGTGTATACATGATACGGGAGTAAGTTAACACTAGCTCCTAAGTCAAGTAAAGCTTTATCGACCATGTGATTACCAATATCACAAGATATGGTGGGGCATCCAGGGGTCCTTATACTTAGGAGGTGTTTGGTTCTGAGGAAGAATGGAACTTACTTGACCAGCTAAAAAGGCTTTCTTTGGACATTAAACTTACGCTTTCTTGTACAAAGATCTTTAAGGAACTTGGCATAAGCAGGCATCTGCCTAATTGCTTCTAATAACAAAATATTGATGTTCACCTGTTTAAATGTTTCCATTATATCGTTGAATGTCGACTCCTTCTTTGTTGGGGATAACAACTGCGGATATGGGGCTCTAGGCACAAAGGTAGTCCTAACAGGAATTTCTTGGGACTCCTTAGGGATTGTTTCGGTTTCCTCGGCTATGAGTTCCTCTTGGGCCGTAGAATGTGGAACTACAGTATGTCCACTAGGCATGGCTACCTTATTGTCTACCGTTCTACCGCTCCTAAGGGTTTTTATCGAGTTCACATGGTTTGATGATTCCTCACCAACTAAAGATATTTGATGGACCCCCCTAGGATTGGGTTGAGATTGACTAGGAAACTTACCTTCTTCTCTCTCACTTAAATACTTAGCTATTTGGCCGACTTGAAGTTCTAATTTAGCAAGAGTCCTGGGAATTATCCTTATAGTTCTCGCCCGATTTCTTGTTGAAAGCTAAGGTAGTTGGCTGATAACATAGTAACACTTCTTCTAAGGTAGAGATCTTTTTCTCAGAAGTGTTCTGAAACTGGGTTTGACCTGAAGGGTTCTAAGTATAACCAAAACCTGGGGGAGGATGAGAATTACTAGACTGTCCTTGATTCTGGCCCTTAGACCAAGAAAAATTAGGATGGTTTCTCCAACCAGGGTTGTAGGTCTCTGAGTAGGGGTCAAACTTCTGACGGTTCTCAAACCTAGCGTTGTTATAGACAACATTGGCTTGTTCTTCACTAACATGACCTTCCCAAAATGAGTTATCGGGCTCTATTCCACAACTAGAGACTTGAGAGGCTCTATTAGGTTCACAAAGGACCTATTTTTAGACCGACCCATTTCCAAAGCTTCTAACCTTCTAGACAAAGCAGCAAACTTAGCATCTGACTCGAAGCTTGTATCTACCACATTGGTGCTACTTCTATTGACCAAGAGTCTTTTATGGGGTTCAACACAAGACTCCCACTGTTGGGATTTTTCAAGCGATAGTTCCTAAGAAGGTAAAAGCATCATCAGCAGTTTTATTTGTGAACTCACCGGCACACATAGACTCGACCATGGTTTTGTCGAATAGTCTAAACCATTATAAATAATCTCCACAAGTTTCATCTTATCAAATCCATGGTGAGGACACTGGGATAGGAGATAATTGAATCTCTCTAAAAACCTATAAAGAGACTCTCCCTCTTGTTGCACACTAGCACTAATTTTACGCTAATGTTTTTTGCAGTTTATGCTTAGGGTAGAATTTCATATAGAAAGCCGCAATGATCGTTCTGCCATGTTTCAATGGATCCAGATGGTAGGTTGTTCAGCCAGTCTTGGCTTTATCTCTCAAGAAAATGGAAACATCTTAAGTTTCAAAACTTCATCAGTAAGGTCTTTTATTCTAACTGTCCCATAAATTTCCTCAAAGTCCCTAATATGAAAATAAGGGTTCTCATCATCTTTTCCTAAGAATATAGGGATCATCTGAAGAAGACTAGGTTTTATCTCGAAATTAGCCGTATTGGCTGGCAATTTAATACACGAAGCTCGGTTGGTCCTAGTTGGGAACATGTAATCTTTCAAAGTAGCCATTGCTGGCACAACTGAAGTACTAGGGGTACTTTCCTCATGAAGATACAGATTCTCAAAATTGAAGTTTCCAAAAACAGGTCTCTCAAAAGAAGATTCTTCGAGTTTCCCACCTTCACAAGAAGAACTACTAGGTTTGTCACTAATCAAACGACCTAGAGTGTTTCTTTCCCAAGCCCGTTCTCTAACGACCTCGGGCATACACTAGAAAAATAAAACAAAAGAAAAAGAAAAATCCTAAAAGGAAGGGAAGCTCTATGCAAACACAAACAAGGCTGACTTCACCACAACAAACCTATTGAATTCTAGCAAACAAAAAGCATGATGGCTCCACTTAGATTGTTTCTAGACCAGCTTCTAATCGTTCGAAAGGGAATTCGTTACAATTTAAGCAAACCCCTCTGGATCAATCCGAGTCAAAGTAAGTTGAATCAAGGCGAGGGAAGCTCCGTGGAGCTTTGATACCCAAGGCCTCACCGCTATTACAAGGCGGCGCAGTCACGCATTTAACTTCACAGAAACCTTCATGAACTTCGAAGTATGCTAAAAGGGTAACCAATATTTTTCGAGCGACTTTCCTACTAAGCTCGTTACCCTATCGGTCTCGTTCTACTCCAAATTTTAAAGCTTAGGTTCGCGTTAAGTATCGTTTTCCTAAGGCGGGCAAGAAGAGAACGGTGATGAAATCCGAACCCTTATCTTGTATGGCCAGTCCTTGCCCTTTACTAGGAAATTAAAACAACCATTTTCAAGTCCTCGACATATATGCAAACGAAGGAATACAAGAACTCACGACGGGGGATTCGCGAGTGTTTCGACAAACTTACCTCCCGTACCAGACGGGGGATGAACCTTTGTAGTCGACTCGGGCCACGACTCCTATGTCATGTACGAACCCAAATCGTCGTATTTAATACTACCCTTCCGTAGGGTTTAAAAATAAAATGTCCAAATGTCCAAGTCCAAAGTCCAAAAATAAAGTACAAAAGAAAAGGAAAGTCTTTAAAAAAATATAAAAAAAAAATATCTCTCTTTTTTTTTCTCTCTTTTTTTATAAAATATAAAAAATCTTCTCCTTTCGCTCCTTTCGCTTTGTCTTTAACTCCAAATCTTTAAGTATCCACCAAAAGCTTTGGCAAATTTTTCTTTCGCTCCAAATCCCAAAATCTGAAAGGAAAAAAACAAAAACCCAAAAAAGTAAATTAGAACAAATAAATAAAAACCTAAAAGAAAATCTAAAAACTCTAGCCTAAAGACAATTCCGCGTCGGCGGCGCCAAAAATTGATCGTTTATTTTCAATGATGTTGTAGTAATAGGTTCGTTCAAGACTTGTGAAAGCAGATTTTTTAGACTTAATTTTTGTAAATAAAAATAACAAGCTCAATTAAAAAGTTGTTTGGAAATTATGGAGAGGTCAAATAGGACCGCTATTTACCAATTCCAAAGTGATACTAATTACAATCATGCAATTTCACACGTTCAATTTGATTCTCAACTATTGCAAAATTAGATTTTTTAGAAACAACAAATGTTAATCCAAAGCATGGGATATCAAAACCCTAGGGCAAGCATATTCCATCAATAGAAAATACAATTGTTTAACAAAAATCATAAAATCATTTTCAATCTAGGCAAATAATCATAATTAAAAATTGCACAAATTAAATAATTAAGAATTACCACTTTTTCATTGGCAAGATAGCTTCCTCCGTCGCCCCAGAGGATGGGTTCTAGCTCATCATGGTGTAAACACGCTCAAAACTCATTTTTATTGCTCAAAGGAGGTGTACAAATGATAAAAATGGAGAAAATGATAAAATCGGGTGTTTGCAACGATTATAAGTGTTGCAAACACTGTTACAAAGGACTGTTACTGTTGCTTTTAAGTCTGCCTTCCGTATTACGACCCACGGTTAAGTGTCGTTGTCACTGTTGAAAAACGACGGTTCCTTGTGCGTTGATGTTCTTCGTGTTCTTCAATGGTAGCAGTAGAAAGATATTTTGTAACTCGATTTTCCGACTCTGTACGTCTCCCAAACTCTCCGTATTCCCTCTTTGAGTCCCCAGAACCCTATCTATACTCACAGGATCAACATAACTCGAGTTTAATTCACGTATCTTCTTCATTATTGTTTTTATTCTCCTTGATCTGTCAGCGATAGGTGTCTAAAACACCTTGATATTTATCTATTATTTATGCTTTCTTTGCTAAGTTTCCTTGTAAAATATGCATCTTATGTTTGCTTTTGAGTTCTTAGGTACTTTGGAGTCAATTGGAACAAAAGAAGAAGAAACATGCCACAAGTGTCATTTCATGTGCAACTCTATTTGTGGAAGCGAACTATTTCTCATTATTTGCTTTTATTTTCTTCATCTCTGTCTGAAAAGCATGTCCGCTTTAGTGATGCAAATTATCTGTCTGAAAAGCACGACTGCTTTAGTGATGAGGAGACATTGAAGAGAATAAGCAAATCTGAGAAGTAAGAGAAGGCTGATGTTGGTGGAAGAATTCAAGGAAGAAGAAGGCGCTCATTTGAAGTAAGAAGGGCAAAAGCGTGATTCTACTGGCGAGTGCTAACAGGAGTCAAGCCAAGGATAGAGGGGACAACAGGCTGAGTTTTGCTTGGTAGCTGTTGGTGGCATGTATCATTTGTTGGGTGCCTGTAGTAAATTCACTCATTACCTAGCCCTAAATTCAAGAAATATGTCTTTTCTCTTATCATTGAACTCTACCTGAAATTCGGAGATGAGTGTAAGGGAAGATGGCTGCGGCTTTGCTCTGAAATTGGGAGAAGAGAGGACATATAAGAACGAAAAGATGATGCTATCTGAGATCGAGAAGAAGCTTTGTTATTCTTGAGAAATCGGGCCAAGATTTGATATGATTCAGAGCATTGAGAAGAAGAGATGAGGGTTTCGAAATTGGGTGATAAAAGAAGTGGGAAGTTCTGAGAGATTCGAGAGTTGAAAGGGGTTCTCAGCATCTGTTAATATCCAGATGAACTCATGGAGAGGTTGAAATGATTGAGTTAGGGTTTAACTGAATTGAGATTTGGGGAAGAACATGGAATCTGATGCTGTTGATTTGGCTGAGATGTTCACAGTTTACGAGTGGGTTTTAGCTGGATTTGAAGCTGACAGAGTTTGAGGACAAGGAAAGAGGTAGAGAAGTTGCAGCTGTTGCAGGTGATAGAGAAGGAAGTTAGGGTTTATGTTGCTGGCAAGAAGTGATGGTCTCTGGTGGAGATTAAGGTGGCCTGAGCTGAGATAGTGAAGCTAAGAAGGTTCAAGGAGCTGTATTAGCTAGCTATTGTTGGTACCTGGTTTAACAATGCATAAATGAAGTCAGAGAGCAATTGCAGGTGTTGCAGTATTACAGACACATGGTGGTTGTGTGTGTGTTGTTAATGAATGAATGTTAGAATGCTTGCGACTCGATGATTGAACTGAAAGTTGACAGATGAATGAAGGTGAATCTGGCAGTTCAGGGAAGAGCGGTAGAAAAGAAATCGAAGCAGAAGCAAGAGATGATGGCAGGTGACAGAAGCTGCAGTTCATACTTCATACTGGGAGAAGTCATTGTAGAGAATTAGATGTATGTTTAGGGTCCGAGCAAAGGATGCAGTTCAGTGCAGCTTGAGATCTTTGAGAGGAATGAGTCGCAAATCGCAAGACTCGGGAATGGAATGTTACTGATTGAGATGTAATTGTGTATGGAATTGCGAGGGGACCTATGGACTTGAATTGAAGATGCGGGTGTTGTGGGTTGTCCGAGTGTGTAGTTGCGGCGACGCAAAATTCGGGCGATTGTAGTTTGTGATGGCGAGTAAGCTGGTGCCAAGCTAAACTAAGTAGTGTGGCTGAATTGAAAAGTCATAAACTGATGGAGTGAATATCTTTGGCGCTCAACCGGAAGAAGGGAAGAAATTGAGCTGAAATTCAGTTGGAAATGTCTTTGCTCCTGTCTAATTTTGGGGATTATACAATGGGTATTTTCCAGGGTCCATCAAGGATTTTTTGAAGCTCGACCTTACAAAGCTAAAATGAGTTCGAACTGATGTTTGAATCAGTGGTTCGAGTGTGTGCTAGTTAGAGCTTAGTTTGATGGCAGAGAATGACTTGTATTGATGCTACAATTCAGTGGGGTTCTGGTGGAGTTTTGAGTCTGTGCTGTGGCCATGAAATGGAGGAGAAACTGGTACTGGTAGAATGGTTTACAGGGAATTACTTTGCAGGCAGAAGTGCGGCTGCAGTTATCAGTGTTGGTGATAGGTAATTGTGTTACAGGGAAGCTGATATGAAGTTATTGTTTGTGTGGTTGTATGGCTTTCTTCTTTGTGTGCTAGTGAATGTATAGTGCACTCGCAATATGGCTTGCAAACTACGGCCTATAACCAAGTCACCGAGTTAGCCTTGACTCGGGCCCGACTTATCCGATTAATCTGACTCATGACATCACTGAGTCGAGTCCACTGATCCGGTCTGACCGAGTTGGTCCGATTGACTTACTTTGACCGGTGACCGTTAACATCTCTGGTCACCTGAAGACTACTTTCTGGCGACTTTCCGGGGAAACTTCCGGCAATATACCAGTTTTCCGGCGAATACTCTTGGGGCAGATTTTCACATGGGTTTTTCTCATACATGGGCTTATGGTGGACACATTGGATTGGGCTTTTGAGACTTGACCTAGTTTTGGAAGGAGAAAAAGCTATAAAAGAAAAGTCTTCTACACTTTTAGATAGAGGGTATTCCTCTTGGAGTTTTGCAGAGAGCCGGATCTAGGGTTTGCCTTCATTTAATATTTTCATCTTCTTTACTTTATTTCATTTATTATTTTGATGATGAACTCCAATATTATGAGTAACTAAAACTCTCTTTGATTAAGGGCGATTTCGAAGCCCGAAATATGAATCTATATTTGATATGAAATAACTTGTTCTCTTGCATTCATTAATGTTATTGATTGATTTCTACCATGCTAATATTGTCTATGGATTATTTGTTAAGGGTTTAAGTTCGAAATTGAATCATTAATTCTTAATCTATTTGCTAGTTTAGATTTTCTTCGACCCGTAATTGTCTAGAGAAGATAAACGCAAGTAGCAATATATAGGTATTGATGATGGGACTTTGTTAAGTACCTATATGTAGAAATCAACACTAGTAGGTGATTCATGCTTTTGAGTTCATCACTAGGAGCAACCTTATCTCACAGAACTTAGAGCACTTGTTTAAGTCAAACCTAGTAAGCGTACCTCTAGGAAACTTGGCAAGTAGGAACCGGTAGTCGAGCGCTTCCGTATCCGGTGAGCTAGGAGATAATAACGGAATAGTTGAGCGTACTAATTATTCTAGGGTTGTTAGTAACATGATAATGTGAAGAACATAGCTATCTATCAATTTGGTTTGTATTCCGTGGTCTAGAATGAACCTTTAATCAATTACATCTCATATTTGAATACATTTTACAATTTTCACATTTCTACAACAAAATCATCTTTGCTAAGAGTATTTGCATAACAACTTGAACTTCATTCCTCCCTTGGGACGATCCTACTTACATTATACTACTTGCTAGTTAAAGAGAAGTAGAGAAATTTATTTTTGCGAGTTTGACACCTCGTCAAAATTGGCGCCGCTGCCGGGGAGGCAGTGGCAAGTTTAGTTGTTATTTTTATTCTTAGTTGTTATTTTTGCTTTTATTTTCATTTCTATTTACTTATTCAATCTCTTAGAATCGATTTTCGGTACTATTTCTTTGGTGAATGCGTGGAGAGGGCAGACCAAGTCCAATTGGTATACGTCTTCGTTCGTGCACTTTACTTAAGGATTTCATTCGAGCAATCAACACTCCACTTCCTCAAAGTTCTACACCAAGTGAATTCTCGGACTCGGACGAAGAGGAAGACAACACAATGGGAGGTCGACCACCTGCTCCAAGAACACTCAAGGAGCTCACTTCTCCAAACCTAGATCAGCAGCCTTTATGTATTCAGCTGAATGGAACCATTGAGTTGAAACCACAATTGATTAACTTGCTGCCCAAATTCAGAGGTTTAGCGGGAGAAGATCCTAATCGTCACTTGCAACAATTCCATCATGTTGTGACTAGTATGAAGCAAGCAACCTGCAGATGCGGATATGGCTATGATGACAACTTTTCCTTTCTCTCTTTTAGATACTCGCAGAGAGTGGTTCTTTTGCTTACCCGCTGGAAGCATAACCACATGGAATGGGATGAAGAAATTGTTCCTTGAGAAGTATTTTCCAAAGATCAAAAGCAAATGTGATTCGCAAGGAGATTTGTGGTATTAGGCAAGTATCGGGAGAGACTCTCCATGAGTATTGGGAGCGCTACAAGAAGCTTTTAGCTAGTTGTCCACACCACCAAATCAGTGATCAACTTGTGATTCAATATTTCTACGAGGGGTTGCTTTCTAATGATAGAAATTTGATCGATGCCGCAAGTGGTGGTGCACTTACCAACAAGACCATTGCGGAAGCTACAAGTTTGTTGGAGAATATGGCTGCGAACACTCAACAATTCTACACTCGAGATGAATCAAAGCACTAAGGAAGGTGAATGAAGTTGGCAATTCTTCACACATGGAACAAAGGATGGGCAACATGGAGAGAATGATGACTCAAATAGCTGCAGCTTGTCATACCATCATCATATACCGAAGATGTTGAGCAAGCAAGTGCTATGTACCAAAATCAAAGCAAAGGCCGAGGTACGATCCGTACTCCAACACATACAACCCAGTTGGCGTGATCATCCGAATTTCAGCTATGCCAACAAGCAAGCTACTGCAAATCCTACTTTCAATCAACAAGGAGGATATCAATTCATGCAAAGACCACCACAAGAAACTCAAGGCACGAGTATAGATGACAAGTTGAATCTCATTCTCAACACAATGGTGCAAGATAAGCAAAAGACAAAGCAATGGATATGAAGGACATCCGAACACAAATGGGTCAATTAGCTAATGCCGTGAGCAAATTGGAAGCACAAGCAGAGGAAAACTTCCTTCGCAACCAATAAATCACAAGGAGAATGCCAATGCTATTGAGTTACGAAGTGGGAAGCAAGTAGAGAAACCGGAAACATCACCGGTGTCCCATGAACCTGATTTGGAGAAAGAAGAGGGTGAAACATCCCCTAAAAAGGCTGACCCGGTAACAAATTCTAACTCTAAAACTCATGTTTCTACTTATGTTACTTCTCCGCCTTTTCCTAGCAGGTTTGCAAAGTCGAACAAGGAGACATTGTACCAAGAGCTTTTGGAAATCTTTAAGAAGATTGAAGTGAACATTCCACTCATTGAGGCGATAAGGCAAGTTCCACGTTGGGCAAAGTTCTTGAAGGAATTGTGCACTAACAAGCACAAATTGACCGTAACGAGGTAATGAGTGTGGGGAGAATGCTTCGGCATATCTTCAAAAGAAACTCCCACCTAAGTTGAAAGACCCCGTAGTTTCACCATACCATGTACTATTGGTAAAATCAGGTTTGAACGTGCTATGTTAGATTTAGGAGCATCCATTAATGTTATGCCTGCCTCCGTTTATGAATCATTGAATCTTGGACCTCTTAAGAATACCGGTATTGTTATACAACTTGCTGATAGGTCTAATTCTTACCCGAAAGGGGTTATTGAAGATGTTTTGGTGCAGGTTAATCAACTCATATTTCCAGCTGATTTCTATGTTCTTGACATGATGGATGAAGATTCACCATCGTCTACTCCCTTGCTGTTGGGTAGACCGTTCATGAGAACCGCTAGAACAAAAATAGATGTTTTTAAAGGCGCCTTAACTATGGAATTTGATGACGAAGTCATAAGTTTCAATATCTTTGAGGCTATGAGATATCCTAGTGATGTGCATTCTGTTTTTCAATTGATATTATTGATTCTCTAGCTCAACAGATTTTTGAATTGAATGGTGAAGATGCTTTAGAAAACACCATAGTGGAAGGTTTAGGTTATGGAAAATACAAAGACATTGAAAGTGAATTGTCTATTTGTGATGAGCTTAAAGAGGTCTGTTTTATCTCTTAACTCATTACAAGAAGTTCCACCAAAATATAATGTGTCTTATGTTTCTTTGCCGCTTACTAATGAGAAACTTTTACCGTCGATTATGCAGGCACCTATTCTTGAGTTGAAACCTCTTCCGGATCACCTTAAATACGTGTATTTAGGTGACAAGGAAGAGTTACCGTGATCATTGCCAACAACCTTACCAAGGTGCAAGAGGAGAAACTTGTTCAAGTGCTAAGAGAGTACAAGTCTGCCATTGGGTGGACTATTGCCGATATCAAAGGAATCGGTCCTTCCACATGTATGCACCGAATACTTCTTGAGGAGGGGGCAAAACCAACAAGAGAAGCTCAACGTCGCTTGAACCCTCCAATGATGGAAGTAGTCAAGAAGGAAATCCTGAAATTGTTGGAAGTAGGGGTACGTCTATCCCATATCCGATAGCAAATGGGTGAGCCCGTTCAAGTTGTTCCAAAGAAGTCCGGAATCACGGTGGTGAAAAACGAAGATAATGACTTGGTTCCAACTAGAATTCAGACCGGTTGGAGAGTTTGCATTGACTACCGGAAGCTCAACTCTACCACCCGAAAGGACCATTTTCCCTTACCATTCATTGATCAAATGCTTGAAAGGTTGGCTAGACATTCTTATTATTGCTTTCTTGATGGTTTTTCAGGTTATAACCAGATTGTAATAGCTCCGAAGATCAAGAAAAGACGACGTTTACTTGCCCTTTTGGCACTTTTGCGTATAGACGTATGCCATTTGGCTTGTGCAATGCTCCAGCCACTTTTCAACGTTGTATGGTAAGTATATTCTCAGATTATGTGGAAAGCATCATAGAAGTGTTTATGGATGATTTCAGCGTGTATGGTGATTCTTTTGACAAATGCTTAGATAACCTTACACTTATTCTTAAACGATGCGTAGAAACTAATCTTGTGCTTAATTGGGAAAAATGTCACTTTATGGTCAATCATGGGATTGTGCTAGGTCATGTTGTATCCTCTAAGGGGTTAGAAGTGGACAAGGCTAAGATAGATTTGATTCGGAACTTACAATACCCCACAAATGTGAGGGAGGTTCGCTCTTTTCTTGGTCATGCAGGTTTTTATAGGAGATTCATCAAGGATTTCTCCAAGATTGCAATGCCCCTGTGTAGACTCTTGCAAAAAGATGTGGCCTTTGATTGTGACAAGGAATGCAAGGAAGCTTTCGACACCTTGAAAGAGTTGTTGACTACCGCACCAATCATCAAACCACCGGACTGGAGCAAGCCATTTGAGTTGATGTGCGATGCAAGTGATTATGCCGTTGGAGCCGTGTTGGGACAGCGAGATGGCAAAGTTCCATATGCCATTTATTATGCTTCTAGAACTCTCAACGGAGCACAAATCAACTACTCCACTACTGAAAAGGAGCTTTTGGCCATAGTGTTTGCACTAGAGAAGTTTCGATCTTATTTGGTGGGTACAAAGGTGGTGGTTTTCTCTGACCATGCTGCACTTCGATACTTGCTCACAAAGAAGGATGCTAAGCCAAGGCTCATAAGGTGGATTCTTCTTCTTCAAGAGTTCAACATGCAAATCAAGGACAAGAAGGGTAGTGAGAATACCGTAGCGGATCATCTAAGCAGATTGGTTGTGTCCGAAGAAGCGATTCCTTTGCATGATAGCTTTCCGGATGAGCAACTCTTTGCGGTTGGTGGCACAACTCCATGGTACGCTGATATCGTTAACTTCTTGGTGACGGGACAAGTACCTAGTTCCATGTCTACATTCCAAAAACACAAGCTCAAGAAGATTGCTAAGCAATATATATGGGATGAACCTTATTTGTGGAAGCATTGCTCCAATCAAATGATCCGCAGGTGCGTACTCGAATCCGAGTTCCAATCAATTCTGAATTTTTGTCACTCATATGCTTGTGGTGGCCATTTCGGAGCCAAGAGGACAGCCCTCAAGGTTCTCGAAAGTGGTTTTTATTGGCCTACATTGTTTAAGGATGCATATCTATGTTGTAAGGCTTGTGATAGGTGTCAAAGGACAGGCAACCTTGGTGCTAGAAACCAAATGCCGCAAACACCAATTCTCGCTGTTGAGATTTTTGATGTTTGGGGTATCGATTTTATGGGGCCTTTTGTGAATTCCAATGGGAAATTTTTTATACTTCTTGCTGTAGATTATGTTTCTAAGTGGGTGGAAGCTAAAGCCACCCCTACCAATGATTCTCATATTGTTTGTGAGTTTGTGAAGGAACATATCTTTTCTAGGTTTGGAACACCTCGAGTGGTGATTAGTGATGGAGGTTCGCACTTCAAGAGATCTTTTCACGCTCTTCTAAAGAAGTATAACATTTCTCATAAAGTTGGCACACCGTACCATCCACAAACGAGTGGACAAGTTGAAATTTCCAACCGGGAGATTAAGTCCATCTTAGAGAAGACGGTGAATGTTACAAGGAAAGATTGGAGTTATAGACTCAATGACGCTTTGTGGGCGTATAGGACAGCTTATAAGACACCCATCGGTATGTCTCCTTTTAGGCTTGTCTATGGCAAACCTTGCCATCTTCCCGTCGAACTTGAACACAAAGCTTATTGGGCTATCAAGGTATGTAATATGGAATTAGATGCAGCTGGTGAACATAGGAAACTTCACTCAATGAGTTAGAAGAGATACGAAATGATGCATATGAAAGTTCACGCATTTATAAAGAAAAGACCAAGGCTTTCCATGATAAAATGATTTCCCGAAAGAGTTTTGAAATAGGGCAGAAAGTACTTTTATTCCATTCTCGTCTTAAATTGTTTCCGGTAAACTTAGGTCCAGATGGGTTGGACCATTTGTTGTTACTAATGTGTTTGCGCATGGTGCAGTTGAAATCACTAGTCCCAAAACAGGGCTGGTTTCCAAGGTCAACGGCCATCGTTTGAAACCATACTATGAGCAGTTTGTGACGGAGAATCAGGATATGATCACATTGAGTGACCCACTCCCTCTGGAGGAGTAATTGGAGCCGAAAGTCGGGCCGACGACGTTAAACCAAGCGCTAAATGGGAGGCAACCCACCGGTTTTGTATCTTTACTTTTATCTTTTGTTTTTCTTTGTTTTTGCATTTCGTTTGCTGAATTTCCCACCTTGAACTTTCTTTGGATGATTCAATTTTACATTGAGGACAATGTAAAGTTTAAGTGTGGGGGAGCATTTATATGTTTGTATAGTTTGTTTTTATGCCTTTAAAAAAAAAAAAAAAAAAAAAAAAAAAATCAGAAAAATAGAAAAAACCAAGAAAAATTTGTGCTTTTTGAACTCCGAAATCTAGAAACTTGTGCCTTTAGGATGACACCATTAGTGGATGGAATCATTTTGATTGCAGGAGTTGAGGAACCCATTAATTAACAAGAACGAACATAGCTCAAAATCACAAATAACATGATAGTCGTTACCATATCTCGGAATATCACCATATCGCATTCTATTTTTATTTTTTTCCATATTTATCTATTGTTCTCTAAGTGCTTTGGTGGGTCACTAAACATCGACGTGTTATTACTGCTAGGATGAAATAGAGTGATTGAGTTGCTAAAAAAAAAAAAAAAAAAAAAAAAGAGACCGACCAATTAGACCAAACGGAATAAGAATGACACTTGGGAATAGCAGTATGTGTGAAACGTAGTCCCTGTCTCCGTCGCCTAAACAAGCGTGGAATGCAGGATCCAAGGCAACTATCACGTACTTGCTGACAAGAAGCATGCGCTTGGATCC
This sequence comes from Papaver armeniacum, assembly GCA_023531295.1. Taxonomy (NCBI): domain Eukaryota; kingdom Viridiplantae; phylum Streptophyta; class Magnoliopsida; order Ranunculales; family Papaveraceae; genus Papaver; species Papaver armeniacum. The sequence continues at coordinate 208,400 of JAJJWW010006072.1, read as the reverse complement.
AGTTTGATCTAATCATGCCGTCTAAAAAAAAAAAAAAAAAAAAAAAAAAACAAAAAGTGAAAAAAAAAAAAAAAAAAAAAAAAAAAGAAAGTATTATTTTGAATAAAGTCACTCCTGTTCCCTTGTATATGCCAAACAGTTGATGTAGAAATAAGTTTGTTGACCACTGGTTCCCTTTGTATATACCAAAGGTGTGTTGACACTAGAATTGACGTGGCTCAATCCAATAGGATTAGGTTCATCTTAGCGGTGACCTTCGAGACAGATATGGGAAACATCGAACACTTGTGAACATTCGCCAACATCTACATCTATATCCATCTTCTTAATCTTTTCATTGTGATTGTGGTTTGTTAGTTTCCGAGTATTGTGGCTTGTTCGACTATCTAATTAGAGCTTTATTTACTTATATATGAACTGAATTTGTGCAAGGTACCTCCTCCTGTAGTCATTTTGGATTCATTCATTGATTTGTCACAAATAGACGGAGTTGGAAATATAGGTTTTGTAGGCAGACCTCTTGTAAACCTTCACGAGACTAAAACTCGTCCACTAGGGACACCTAGGGGTTCAAAGGCCTGTTGTTCATGCTTAGAGTAACCGTAGCCTCGACGAGACGGAGTTGTATGTATGCTTTAGAATTATTTTATTTGATTTGCTCGAGGACTAGCAAAGTCTAAGTGTGGGGGAATTTGATAGGTGTCTAAAACACCTTGATATTTATCTATTATTTATGCTTTCTTTGCTAAGTTTCCTTGTAAAATATGCATCTTATGTTTGCTTTTGAGTTCTTAGGTACTTTGGAGTCAATTGGAACAAAAGAAGAAGAAACATGCCACAAGTGTCATTTCATGTGCAACTGCTGTGGAAGCGAACTATTTCTCATTATTTGCTTTTATTTTCTTCATCTCTGTCTGAAAAGCATGTCCGCTTTAGTGATGCAAATTATCTGTCTGAAAAGCACGACTGCTTTAGTGATGAGGAGACATTGAAGAGAATAAGCAAATCTGAGAAGTAAGAGAAGGCTGATGTTGGTGGAAGAATTCAAGGAAGAAGAAGGCGCTCATTTGAAGTAAGAAGGGCAAAAGCGTGATTCTACTGGCGAGTGCTAACGGGAGTCAAGCCAAGGATAGAGGGGACAACAGGCTGAGTTTTGCTTGGTAGCTGTTGGTGGCATGTATCATTTGTTGGGTGCCTGTAGTAAATTCACTCATTACCTAGCCCTAAATTCAAGAAATATGTCTTTTCTCTTATCATTGAACTCTACCTGAAATTCAGAGATGAGTGTAAGGGAAGATGGCTGCGGCTTTGCTCTGAAATTGGGAGAAGAGAGGACATATAAGAACGAGAAGATGATGCTATCTGAGATCGAGAAGAAGTCGTTGTTATTCTTGAGAGAAATCGAATCCAAGATTTGATATGATTCGAGCATTGAGAAGAAGAGATGAGGGTTTCGAAATTGGGTGATAAAAGAAGTGGGAAGTTACAGAGATTCGAGAGTTGAAAGGGGTTCTCAGCATCTGTTAATATCCAGATGAACTCATGGAGAGGTTGAAATGATTGAGTTAGGGTTTAACTGAATTGAGATTTGGGGAAGAACATGGAATCGATGTCATTGATTTGGCCGAGATGTTCACACGTTTACGAGTGGGTTTTAGCCGGATTTGAAGCCGACGAGTTTGAGGACAAGGAAAGAGGTAGAGAAGTTGCAGTTTGTTGCGAGGTGATAGAGAAGGAAGTTAGGGTTTATGTTGCTGGCAAGAAGTGATGGTCTCTGGTGGAGATTAAGGTGGCCTGAGCTGAGATAGTGAAGCTAAGAAGGTTCAAGGAGCTGTATTAGCTAGCTATTGTTGGTACCTGGTTTAACAGTGCATAAATGAAGCTGTAGAGCAATTGCAGGTGTTGCAGTATTACAGACACATGGTGGTTGTGTGTGTGTTGTTAATGAATGAATGTTAGAATGCTTGCGACTCGATGATTGAACTGAAAGTTGACAGATGAATGAAGGTGAATCGGCGATTCGAGGAAAAGCGGTAGAAAAGAAATCGAAGCGAAGCAAGAGATGACGGCGGGTGACGAAGCTGCAGTTCATACTTCATCTTTGGAGAAGTCTGTTGTAGAGAATTAGATGTATGTTTAGGGTCCGAGCAAAGGATGCAGTTCAGGTGCAGCTTGAGATGCTGAGAGGAATGAGTCGCAAATCGCAAGACTCGGGAATGGAATGTTACAGTTGAGCTGTAATTGTGTATGGAATTGCAGGGACCTATGGACTTGAACTAAAGATGCGGTGTGTTGTGGGTTGTCCGAGTGTGTAGTTGCGGCGACAGCACAATTCGAAGCGATTGTAGTTTGTGATGGCGAGTAAGCTGGTGCCAGGCTAAACTAAGTAGTGTGGCTGAATTGAAAAGTCTAAACCGATGGAGTGAATATCTTTGGCGCTCCGAACCGGAAGAAGGGAAGAAATTGAGCTGAAATTCGATTTGGAAATGTCTTTGCTCACGTGTCTGATTTTGGGGATTATACAATGGGTATTTTCCAGGGTCCATCAAGGGATTTTGAAGCTCGACCTTACAGGCTAAAATGAGTTCGAACTGATGTTTGAATCAGTGGTTCGAGTGTGTGCTAGTTAGAGCTTAGTTTGATGGCAGAGAATGACTTGTATTGATGCTACAATTCAGTGGGGTTCTAGTGGAGTTTTGAGTCTGTGCTGTGGCCATGAAATGGAGGAGAAACTGGTACTGGTAGAATGGTTTACACGGAATTACTTTGCAGGCAGAAGTGCGGCTGCAGTTATCAGTGTTGGTGATAGGTAATTGTGTTACAGGGAAGCTGATATGAAGTTATTGTTTGTGTGGTTGTATGGCTTTGTTGTGTGCTAGTGAATGTATAGTGCACTGCAATATGGCTTGCAACTCTGGCCTATAACCAAGTCAGCTGAGTTAGCCTTGACTCAGGCCTGACTTATCTGATTAATCTGACTCATGACATCACTGAGTCGAGTTCACTGATCCGGTCTGACCGAGTTGGTCCGATTGACTTACTTTGACCGGTGACCGTTAACATCTCTGGTCACCTGAAGACTACTTTCTGGCGACTTTCCGGGGAAACTTCCGGCAATATACCAGTTTTCCGGCGAATACTCTTGGGGCAGATTTTCACATGGGTTTTTCTCATACATGGGCTTATGGTGGACACATTGGATTGGGCTTTTGAGACTTGACCTAGTTTTGGAAGGAGAAAAAGCTATAAAAGAAAAGTCTTCTACACTTTTAGAGATAACGTATTCTTCTTGGAGTTTTGCAGAGAGCCGGAGCTAGGGTTTGCTTTCATTTAATATTTTAATCTTCTTTACTTTATTTCATTTATTGATTTGATAATGAACTCCAATATTATGAGTAACTAAAACTCTCTTTGATTAAGGGCGATTTCGAAGCCCGAAATATGAATCTATATTTGATATGAAATAACTTGTTCTCTTGCATTCATTAATGTTATTGATTGATTTCTACCATGCTAATATTGTCTATGGATTATTTGTTAAGGGTTTAAGTTCGAAATTGAATCATTAATTCTTAATCTATTTGCTAGTTTAGATTTTCTTCGACCCGTAATTGTCTAGAGAAGATAAACGCAAGTAGCAATATATAGGTATTGATGATGGGACTTTGTTAAGTACCTATATGTAGAAATCAACACTAGTAGGTGATTCATGCTTTTGAGTTCATCACTAGGAGCAACCTTATCTCACAGAACTTAGAGCACTTGTTTAAGTCAAACCTAGTAAGCGTACCTCTAGGAAACTTGGCAAGTAGGAACCGGTAGTCGAGCGCTTCCGTATCCGGTGAGCTAGGAGATAATAACGGAATAGTTGAGCGTACTAATTATTCTAGGGTTGTTAGTAACATGATAATGTGAAGAACATAGCTATCTATCAATTTGGTTTGTATTCCGTGGTCTAGAATGAACCTTTAATCAATTACATCTCATATTTGAATACATTTTACAATTTTTAGCATTTCTACAACAAAATCATCTTTGCTAAGAGTATTTGCATAACAACTTGAACTTCATTCCTCCCTTGGGACGATCCTACTTACATTATACTACTTTCTAGTTAAAGAGAAGTAGAGAAATTTATTTTTGCGAGTTCGACACCTCGTCATTCATGCTTCGCAGCGTCCAAACACACGTCTCTACACTTTGTAATCCCGTGAATAACTCCTCCCTTGCACACGCACCTCTGTTTTCTTCGTTTGGATTATACACCAAATTCGGTCAACAAATACATACACCAAGTCCTTAAGCCCAAACAGACCATCCCAAGAAGTTCCGGCCATTGAATCGCTCTAAAACATCTCCAAAGCTCGAACCAAGAATCTGCCATAACCTGTTAACTTTTTCCCGCCAAAACCAACATTCAAACGATGAAGATGGTGTCCCCCTAACGAAACTGGGGGTGCGAATAGCAAGTGCTCAATAGAGGTTCCCCTTAGTAATTGGGTTACCCCTTATCCAAAGTGGGGGTCCGAATATCAAATGTCTTCCGGGGGTGTTCCGAGCAACTTTTCGAGCTGATTTCGAGCCGAATTTTCCAACAATCTTTATTTCCAAAAAAAACCTACAAACACACAAAACACCATAATAAGGACAAAAACGAGTACTAACAATATGAAACATTTTGGACAAATTAGACACATAAATGCGTCTATCACTTAAGTACTTGCTTACAAAGAAAGAGGCGAAACCGAGGCTCATACGATGGATTTTACTCTTCCAAGAGTTTGATATTGAGATCAAAGACAAGAAAGGAATTGAGAACACCATTGTGGATCACTTGATCCGTCTTCTTTGTGGACAAGGAGACTATCCCATTGCGTGAAAGTTTCCCTGGATGAGCAACTATTCTCAATTGCCTTTGGAGAACCATGGTATGCCGATATTGTTAATTACTTAGTTTCTAAACAAATACCAAAGAACTTGTCTCGTGCTGAGAGGGACAAACTTAAGAAGTTGGGGAACCAATACATATGGGATGATCCATACTTATGGAAACATGGTAGTGACCAAGTAATACAAAGGTGCGTTCCCGAATCTGAATTTAATTCTATCTTGTCTTTTTGTCACTCCTATGCTTGCGGAGGACATTTTGGGAGTAAGAGAACCGCTCACAAGGTACTTGAAAGTGGTTTCTATTGTCCAACTTTGTTTAAGGATGCACATATATTTTGTACAACTTTTGATAGGTGCCAAAGAACAGGCAATCTAGGTGCCCGAAATCAAATGCCACAAACTTTTATTCAATTTATTGAAGTTTTTGATGTATGGGGATTGATTTTATGGGGCCTTTTGTCAACTCCCATGGGAATTTTAATATCTTACTTGCGGTTGATTATGTCTCGAAATGGGTGGAAGCTAAGCCCACCCCAACTAATGATTCTAAAGTGGTTTCAGATTTTGTGCAAGATAATATTTTTGCAAGGTTTGGAATTCCAAGAGCCATAATTAGCGATGGGGTTTCTCACTTCAAAAACAGGATTTTACAAAGCTTGTTGAAGAAGTACAATGTGTCGCACAAGATTGCAACACCTTATCATCCCCAAACAAATGGACAAGCCGAGGTGTCTAACCGAGAGGTGAGTCTATACTAGAGAAGACGGTGAATCCAACAAGGAAAGATTGGAGCATGCGACTTAATGATGCTTTGTGGGCATATAGAACCGCATACAAGACACCTATCGGGATGTCTCCTTTTAGGCTTGTGTATGTTAAACCTTGTCATTTACCCGTTGAAATTGAGCATAAGGCGTTTTGGGCTATTAAGCAATGCAATATGGAGATGGATGGGGCTGGAAAGCAAAGGAAGTTACAACTCCAAGAGCCAGATGAGCTTCGCAATGATGCATTTGAAAGCTCACGTATTTATAAGGAAAAGACGAAAGCATTTCATGATAACATGATTTCTAGGAAACAATTTTGCATTGGGCAAAAAGTGCTTTTGTTTAATTCTCGCTTGCATTTATTTCCGGGTAAATTAAGGTCACGATGGATCAGACCTTTTATTGTTACTAATGTGTTTTCTCATGGTGCAGTGGAAATTCGTAGCATAGCTACAGGGAAAGAATTTAAAGTTAATGGTCACCGGTTAAAACCATATTATGAGAATTTCACTTCCGAAGTGGTGGAAGGAGTTAACTTTGTGGATGTACTCCCTCTGGAGGAGTCATAGAAAGCAAGGAGATAGTCATCCTGACGACTTTAAACCAAGCGCTAAATGGGAGGCAACCCATCGGATGAGTATTTCTTGTCTTGTATTTATTTCTTGTCTTGTTTTTAGTTTTTCTTGTCTTGTTTTTTACTTTATTTTTTTTTTCTGATTTCTTGTCACATATCATGTTAGAATTTCCCACCTTGACTTACTTTGGACGATTCAATTTACATTGAGGACAATGTAAAGTTTAAGTGTGGGGGAGTGGTTAAGCATTTGCGTTGTAAATTTTTGGAATTTTCAACTTTTGTGTAAATTAGTGAATAAAAGATCCAACTTGTAGTTAGTTTAGAGTCACATAGTATACATGTCGCTAAGATTACATCGAGATTCTCATAAGAGTGACTGAACTTAGAGATGACAGAGAACATGATCGGGTTTCTTAATTGTATGAGAGTTAAAGTTGGATTTAACCATGCCGATGGCAAATAAGGTGCAGATCGAATTCGGTATTAGAGTAGTGATCCCCTATAGTGGAGACTACCCATGTTACATAATGTGAGGCACCGACCTTCAATTCTTTGTACCTGTCTAAATATGTGCTTTTAGAGTGCGTGTCACCGTACGTAAATTCCGGGTAGAATGGTGAGCTACCCAACCTCCCACCATAGAAGCACTATTTTGATCTCTTGAGTGCTATTTTTATCAACCATGATGGTGACATCGAATTGCTAACTTACATACCACTTGTAATCTTGTTCGCAGTTAGCACCATCCACTTTATCTCTCTCTACACCAACAGGTCCATAGAAACACCATCATCATCAATAAGAGGAGCATCACAAATTTGAAGGAAAGTTGAACACGTTCAAGGTTTACAAGCAACGGTATAGAATTGAGCAGCTTTCAGATTCGAGTAAAGCAACAAGACAAGGAGCAGAATTTTTATAAGTTGAAGACTATTGTACAAGAGTGAAGATTATCAAGATGAGAGTTCGAGAAGTTTATGATATCAAGATATACAAGTTGTGAAGAATCAAGCGGTAAAGTACTTACACCATGGCCTTGTACTTACATATTTTTTATTTTATTTGTATATTACTTTCTCTTGTCAAAAAAAAAAAAAATAAAATGAAAAAATAAAATAGACAAGAGAAAATTTCTTTAGGTTCATTACTAGTTTTATTGTTTAATTTCGTTTTTATTTTGTATTTGTTTTATTTTTCTTGTCTTATAAAAAAAAAAAGAGACAAGAAAAATTCATTGTATCATATTTTGGGATTGTATTCAATAAAGCCAATGGAAGAAGGAATATCTACAATGAAGTTTCAAGGAATAAGGAATTAGAGGAAAATAGTTACATTGTCAAGATTCTACGAAGTTCAAGAGTTATCATCAAGAGTTGAAGACCGAAGACGAAGATGAAGACACCGATTGAAGACCGAAGACGTTTATATGGATGCTGTGAGAGTGGCGCTAGCTGCACGCCGAACGGATAACGAGGTAAGTAAGCATATTCCCACCTTCGTTAAGTGGTTGGTTTCCTTTCTTAGAGATCGTCAGAAAAATGGGTTTTCAAAAATGAATTAAAAGATGTGGGTTTTTAAAACAATTCGGAGGGTTTGCCTTCCTACCATTCAACGTGTCGCAGGATTCTCTCTTCATTCCTACCTGGACACATGTGTGACCCATAAAAAGTTGTTTATTATTGAGAGCAACTTCATAAAACCCTTTTCTTATGAGGCAGAGTCAAGAATTTCGATCACTCCGAACCCGAATTTCTTTCGACAAGGGATAGTTATTTCTCTCTCAACTTTTAAGGATGAGATTATGTTCATTTATGTTTCTAACTTCTTATGACTAGTGTGCAGAATCTCTATGTCTTCTTAGCGCGTTGGATGCTATCATTACGGAGAATTAGTAAGTTGGGTTTTGTGGGTATATCTCTAGTAAACCTTCACGAGACTATAACTCGTCCACTAGGGACACCTAGGGGTTCAAAGGCCTGTTATTCATGCTAAGAGTAACCGTATACTCGGAGACACGGAGTTGTTTGTATGTTTTAGATTTGTTTTGTTTGATTTGCTCGTGGACTAGAAAATTCTAAGTGTGGGGGAATTTGATAGGTGTCTAAAACACCTAAATTTATATCTATTGTTTATGCTTTCTTTGCGAGTTTTCTTGTAAAATATGTATCTTATGTTTGCTTTTGAGTTTGTTAGGTGCAATGGAGATATTTGGAGCAAGATAGGAAGAAAACGTCCATTTAGAGCCAAAAGGACAAAATTGTCATCTCATGGGTGAACCACTATCTGGAGCCCAATAAAGCTTAAGGGGCAACTCTATTTTGAGGAGTACTAAACACAGTGGAGCCAAGGTTAAGGGGTTGTCATTCAGGGTATCCCTTATCACTTATCAGAGGGTGTAATTATCATTGGGAGTGAGTAATCATCCAACCCTAAAATTGAGAGTTATCTTTCACTCTCAATCATTTGCACCTGAAAGAAAAATAGAGAAGAAAGAAAGGAGGCTGTTGTTGCTATGTCCGAATAGAAGAAATCGAGCAATGAAACTGAAATTAAGTTCTCGAGAGAAATGGGTTGGTGGTCTCTGTTAGGATGGAAGACTGAGGAGAAATTGGTGATTGAATTGAGAGTTGTAGAAGTTAGGGTTTGAGAAGAAACAAAGGAGATTTGCAGCCTGCTTCCATGGTTCTCTGAACATGATCGAGACGATGGATTGATATCTCAGTAAATTGATTGAAGAATAAGGATTAATTGATGGAGGATTGAATTGGGTCTGAAGAATTCAGGGAAGAAGAACTTAGGGTTTGCTGTTGTGCTCTGAGGTCGAATGAGAAGATAAGAAGAATGGGTAGTATTCAGATTTCAATTTGGTGCTAGAAGAAGACTTAAAAGATGGGTTTGATGTATTATTGGGATTCTTTATGGTGAACTGTAGCTGGTGGTGAAGATGAAGCTGTAAGATAACCATTGGTTGCTGCCAATATAAATGGAGGAGAACTGCAGTTGGTGGTGGTATTAGCTTGATGTTGAACTGGGGTTGCAGTCATGAACCTGAGAAGGAGTTGTTGATGTTGCTAAGCTGCCAGGGATGAACTCAGGGAAGTAATTGGTTGGTTAGGACTGAAGTTATGGTGGTGTTGTGATGCCTGCCATTGAACTGGTGGTTGTTTACGGCAGAGTTAGTGATGGAGCTGAGATTTTATCTAATTGAGTGCTGGAGGTAATGTTATGTTGTGAAGATTAGCATTGGTGGTTCGAGATGAACTCAAAGCAAATGGGTGCAAGCTGGTACTGGCAGTTGTGGTTTTGAGGCAATGAGGATGAGATGCAGGGAAGCTGCAATGGAGCTTTTGTTTACTAAGTTTGGAGTTAGATGACTTTCTGGTTGCTGCTCATGGATATTACATCTATACTGAAGCTGAAATGGGTTGTTGAAACTTGAGATAAAGTTACAGGAGCTGGTACTGACTAAATTGAAAGAGTTGGATTGAGCTGAACTTGTTGTTATACAGGTTGCAGTTGTTTATGACAAGGAATGAACTGATGGCTAGAATTGAAATAGTAAGTCTGGCTTACAGAGATGATCCGGTAGTTGAGAAAATGAGTCTTGAATTATTGGTGTTGTGCAAGTCAGGGAGAGTTTACTGGAGAAATGGGTATTTGTTTTGTGCTTGAGATCGTGTGCTGCTGCAAGACAACAAATGGAGAATGACAGGGATGTTCTGGAATTGAGAATTGGCTGGAGTTTGATGTTAATGAGAATGGCTGAGCTGCATTGTTGGTGTCTAGTAATTGAACTGACTGGTGATGGAGTTGTTTGTTGTGTTTGTGGAATTGCAGGTGGAGGCAGTGGAGTTGATGTTGTTGTCTCAGGTGGTGAAGCTATAATGATGATTGAGTTACAGGTAATGGCAGAGCTGGTGGTTGAACTAGTCAGATGGGAGTTGTAGGATTGAACTTAATGGAGATGATTGCAGCATGGCTGGTGTTGAAATAAAGGGTATAAGATGGTGTTTGTGAGTTGGCAGTGCAATTATGCTAGTGCAGGAAATGGGTTGGCAGGCATGGATGAAAGGCTACAGTTCTAGTGGTTGTTTGGATTTTGAATACAAGCTGAGAAGGTTAGGGAATGGTGGAGCTATTGAGCTACTGCAATGGTTGTGGCATGATAAATGGAAGGATTACAGTGGTTAAATGCTCAGGTTGCAGGTTCATATTACAGAAAGAGTGTAAGAGGCTGAGCTGCAGAAATAGAGTTGCAGTCATTGAATTGAAGATACAAATGCAGGACAAAGAAGATACAAGTGCTGATGCTGTTAAAATGTAAACTCAAGATGACTGGATGGAGTTGTGATGCACCACAATGGTGCAACACATAGGTTATGGCTCATGCAAGATAGTTTATGCCTGTGCAAAATGGCTTTAGCCTGGCAACTATGGAAGCTCATCAGCTCTGACTCAGGTCTGACTAGACCTCCTGACTCACTTCAACTCGGTCTGACTTCCGAGTTGACTCGACTGAGTTGACCCGATTGAATCGTTGACCGGTGACCGGGTGGACTTTGCCGATCACCTGGGATATATTTTCCGGCCAATTTCTGGCCACAATACCAGTTTTCCGGCGACTTCTTTGGGACATATTTTCACATGGGTTTTCCTCACACATGGGCTTGTTGGATTTTCATCTAATGGGCTTTGAAGACTAGACCTAATTTTGGAAACAAGAGAGATATTTAAAGGAAAGTTTTCTACAACTTTGGGTATCACGTATTATTCTTGGAACTTGGAGAGAGTCGTTTTTGTTTACGCTTCTAGGGTTTGCTTTTGTTCATCTCCTTCTATTCAATTAATATTTTTATGATGAACTCCATAGCTATGAGTAGCTAAACAATTATTATTGGTTATGGGATAAAGTTGATTTCTCAACATGTTATTTGAATCTATGAATTAGTTTTGTCTCAGTAATTTATTGTTTGTGATTCATAATTAATAGTGTTATATGATTTGAATACTTGTTAGGTTGAGTCCGGAATCAATCCAATTTGCATTCATCTCTAAAGCTATATTAGGGTTTTCAATACGAAAAAGTTGTTTATCCCTGATTCTAAGTAGCATAATTGTGGGTAGTGCTTGTAGTGATATATCCTACTAGTCACAAGTGAATCATAACTTTTGTTAAAACGGATTAGTGCTTTTACACATTCGTTTGCATTGATTAGTCTTATTCCATAGAATTTATTGCTTTTAGGGAGTTAAATCTAATTGTGCTTTTACACTTTAGGTTGCTTTCTAGGAAGAATTCACATATACATCTTTTAATGTGGTTGTGATAAAATCAGGGAATTAGTGGGGTATTCTTGCGATCAAGGTATCCTAGGACTTTTATTAAATGAGAGATTAATGTAGTTGCAGGAAATCCCACACTACACCCCTCACTGGAATTTACTCAACTAATCCATTTGAAGATGAATGACTATCTATTTTATTGATTATTTTCTTGAAAGTTTACAAAGGAAGATAAAACAGAGCCAAAGAAATTACAATCACACTAAATTTTCTCTCTCCTAATGACTTGCTTAACAATTCAAAAAGAACTCCCCCTCCAACAGATTTACTCAATCCCTTTATATAGGGTATTACATAGTGGATGACAGCTAAGATGTCCTTTATTTTCGGGAATGACTCGCGAAGTATCGCAAGTGTATGAATGTTCATCTTCGCGACACTCCTAAATCTCGCCAAACCTTCACACTTTTCTCATGTTCTGGCTGTCGTCATCCATTGCGTCATTAATTATACTTCCTTGCGACACCTTCACAATACTGTCGTTTATTAATCTCGCGAGATATTGATGTCGCGATATTCTGATCCTACATCTTGCCTCCTCTCATGTCTTTTCTGCGAAGGAGAAAATGTCATGAGAATCAATATTTTAAAATTCCGCAATCGCTCATCTTTATCTCGCAAATGTTCATTTTTATCTGTTTTATTCACGTACGGAATTTATTACAGGTGTTTCTTCTTCCACTCTTTTCTTGACACATCTCTTTCAACCGTTTATTCTTGACCATTCACGTCCCATCTCGCATTAAATGCATTTGTTTTCTCGAGGATTCTCCTCTCTATAGATAGTTTTCTTACCCTTCTCTTCTTCTCTTTTATTTTCCCTCTGCAACTTTCCTTCAACTTTCTTCCTCCTCAATCTGTGCTTCTGCTACTGTAAACCTTCCCTTTTTTGTTTCTCTCAATCTTCAATTCTCTATTCATTCCCATACTGCAGGAAATCCCACACTACACCCCTCACTAGAATTTACTCAACTAATCCATTTGAAGATGAATGACTATCTATTTTATTGATTATTTTCTTGAAATGTTTACAAAGGAAGATAAAACAGAGCCAAAGAAATTACAATCACACTAAATTTTCTCTCTCCTAATGACTTGCTTAACAATTCAAAAAGAACTCCCCCTCCAACAGATTTACTCAATCCCTTTATATAGGATATTACATAGTGGATGACAGCTAAGATGTCCTTTATTTTCGGGAATGACTCGCGAAGTATCGCAAGTGTATGAATGTTCATCTTCGCGACACTCCTAAATCTCGCCAAACCTTCACACTTTTCTCATGTTCTCGTCGTCGTCATCCATTGCGTCATTAATTATACTTCCTTGCGACACCTTCACAATACTGTCGTTTATTAATCTCGCGAGATATTTATGTCGCGATATTCTGATCCCACATCTTGCCTCCTCTCATGTCTTTTCTGTGAAGGAGAAAATGTCATGAGAATCAATATTTTAAAATGCCGCAATTGCTCATCTTTATCTCGCAAATGTTCATTTTTATCTGTTTTATTCACGTACGGAATTTATTACAGGTGTTTCTTCTTTCACTCTTTTCTTGACACATCTCTTTCAACCGTTTATTCTTGACCATTCACGTCCCATCTCGCATTAAATGCATTTGTTTTCTCGAGGATTCTCCTCTCTATATATAGTTTTCTTACCCTTCTCTTCTTCTCTTTTATTTTCCCTCTGCAACTTTCCATCAACTTTCTTCCTCCGCAATCTGCGCTTCTACTACTGTAAACCTTCCCTTTTTTCTTTCTCTCAATCTTCAATTCTCTATTCATTCCCATACTTTAATAATGGCTTCACTTGGTCGTACATATAAACCCCTTTTTGAGGAAACTCAAAAGAAATTTCAAGAGAAAGGTTTCATCTTATCGACCATTCCTGATCAAGAGTCTTCATCTATACTTTCTGCAAAACTGTTTTCTAACCATCAATGTAATGATCTGAAGATCATAGTCTCGCTAGGTCAAATCCTCGCAGGCCTTCCCATTCCTCTCTACAATCCCGAGATACCTTTATTCTATGAAATTCTTGCTTATGAGAAATTCTCGCGAGCTATTTATCAATTAAGTGACGATTATATTCGTCTAATGCTTGAATTCGCCAACCGTGGTGCTGGTAAAGGATCTTTATATCCTGATGATGTCAAAGATCCTAGATTCGCGGATTTAGAAATAGACGCTGAGAAATATACCGTGGAAAACTTTTTTGAAAACTATGAAGTAATAAATATGAGAAATGATAAATCTCGCTGGGGTGCTCAATTAAAGAGAAAAGATAATATTTCCAATGATAAGCTGCTTATGCAAGATATCGACTGGCACTCGGGCAAAAACAATGTTCCTCGGTACTCCAAGGATGAAAAGTGGTGGGTTGTTCCTCTGTTTTTGAATGAACCTTATATTGCAGGTTCTCATACACTCCCCGCGCATCTCGCAAACTATCATCCCTGGGAATTTAAGTGGCCCAAGAAGGCAAAAGAGGTATATTTCAGGCTTGCTGTATGATATTTCCTTCTTCTTATATTTACTAGACTTGTAAAATTTTCAGATTGCTAAATTGAAAAGGAGTTATGAAAGACGTCCAAAGGCGAGTACTCTGGCGATACTCCGATCGATCACGGATGAAGTAAGAAATAATTTTCTTTTGTTAATTTTTAACAATATTGTTGCCTCTGTTTCTTATCTTCATTCGTGTGCGAAGGTTATTGAATAAATAAACATTCCCGAAGCTGCGAAGGTTAAGGGCAAGAATAAAATCACTCTTCGCAATGATAAGTCTTCTGCTCCATCTTCTAAAAAACGGAAAACCCATCCTTCTTCTCATTCTAGTTCTCAAACCAGCGAGAGTTCTGATGAGGATGAAGATGAGGTTGGTACTTCCTCTGCGAAGGAAAATCACTCGACTACTTTTGCTATGGCGCAATTGTCTAGTGTTTTCTCCGATTCCATGCAAGGATTGGGAGATGATCAGTTAGCTGCTACTTGCGAAGCTCTCGCTAAAATTTGCGATGCCCCCTTGCTAGTGGACAATGATTCTTTTCGCGGAGTTTCCCGAACATTGACTTCCAGTTTCTTAAATGCTCTCAATGCTTTGGTATGTTCATATTCCTTTGCTTCTCTGTAACTTCAATTATAAGCTTTAACTTAACAACTTCTTTACTTTCCTTTATAGTCTGGGAGAGCTTCCTTTGTTGTTGCCTCAGATCTCGAGAAAAGACGCGACAACCTTGAAAAGAAAAATCTCCAACAAAGAGAAGATCCAAGAACTAGAAACTGAAGTTGCGACGTCTCGCAAGAAAAATGAAAAAATTCAACAGTTGGAAGTTGAGTCTACTTCTCAGAAGAATAAAATATCTACTCTTCAAAGTGCAAATCAACAACTTTATGGTATAAAATTTTTACTCTTCAAGTCGTCTTTATTTTGTCATCTGCTTTTCTTTGCCTGATTTATTATTTTCGCAGACATATATAATCTATCTGAAGAAGCCATTCTTCTCCATTCATTTCCCGAGCCTATGGATAATGATGTTCTTCTCACTCATCTCAACGAATCTTTAAGTAGTTCGTCAAACAAAGTTGATTCCCTTCCATTAAATGAACTTCAAGCCAAATATCGTCTCTTAGAGATTGAGCATAGATCTAGCTTAGGTTTAGCCAACCGATTTAAACAAATGTATCTTGATTCACATAAGAAAACCAAAACTTTAAGGAAGAAAATTAGTGGCCTTATAGATGACAAAGACCGCATTGCTAATAAAGGTGCACAAGCATTAGCAAAATTTCAAAAATCTCTTCGCGAAGTACAAATTGAACGAGATGAATCTCTTCGTCGAATGCCATACTTAATGAGCGAAGATCAAATTCGTTCGCTTCTCATTATAAATAATGATGATGAATTCGCTTGGGCTGCGAAGGTTCTAGATAATGCCAGGAATAACCTAGGTATTGATGTTAGCTTTCATGCCGAACATACTGCCTTGGTTAAAGATATGATATCTGACAGAGAAGGTTGTTTATTATTCCTTTTTACTTTATTACTCCTTTCTTCTGCGATTGGTATTAACTTATTGTCACTTGTTTTGCGTAGTTTCCGAGAGAAGATTTCAGACAAGGATTGAAGAACTTGAATCTGAAAAAGAGCAGCTCGCAAATGGCCTTTCTCTTCGCGACATCAAATATTCCAAGTTGAAGAAACAACTGCAAGCTACGGTAGCGAATTTTAATAACGATGTTGTTCGTTTTTTTAATCAAACTATTGAAACAGTTTGCAATGATCACCGCATTCCTCTTAGTTCATATCCTTGTCTTCGCGATGATATTCCTGAAGATATTCCTTTCTCGGATGTCTCTGATAGCGAAGCTAGCGAAGAAGAAGAATCTGGCGAAAAGAATGATGGAATTGAAGAATCTGACAGAGAAGAAGAATCTTCAAAGAAATAACTTCTTTTTCTTCTTTCGCTTCTTGTAATATCTGTATATATACCCTTTTAATCTTCTATTTCTATAACCCCTCATTGTAAATTTCTTGGATTGCTAAATATGAATTCAATCTTTGTTTTCTTTACTTGCGCATATTAATCAAGCAATTCTTCTTTGTAACTCAACTGACTAGCATTACGAATACATAAATCTATCATGTGGAAATGAATAACAAGATTTTATCCTATTCATTCCCATACTTGCCTCTGTCATTTATTTTCAAATGAGAGATTTGATCAACTATCTCTGAGTAATGAAATCTCTGAATTTTTCCCTTATTGTTGGTAACTTAATGAAGAAATATAATCGTTTTTGCAAGCTTATTTGCTTCCTCAATGTTTTGTATGGCTATATCTTTATTTATGTTGAAATTCATCATTGCGACAAGATCGCAGAACGTCTTCACAAATGAAGAAATCTATTGATCTTGCCTTATCATTTCTTGTGTGGTCTTATTTTGCCTTCCTAATTAAAGGTCTTATTTCGCCACCCCTCGTTGCGACAAAATCGCAGGACGTCTTTACATTTTCATGTAATGACCCATTGACCTTGTCTTATCATTTCCTAAGTATTTTTGCCTCTGCAGGATATTTTATTTGCGACAATATGACAGGCTTAAATACTCTTGCGAATGTAAAATCCCATGACATTGTCGTCTTCACGACGAAAATCAGGAGGTTTTTACATTTTCATGCAAAAACCCATTGATCTCGTATTATCCTTGCGTTAGTATTATTGCCTCTACAGATCATCGCACAAATATGACAAGCCTAAATTTCCTTGAGAAAATAAAGCCTCATGACATTTGCATCTTTTGACACTTATCGGCTCCCTAATGGAGGGTGCCGCCCTTATCTTCTCCCCGGTTGCCCCTTCAAGGAGGCGTACATCGGCCATACAAGACTAGCTCCTCCCATCCTGTCTTAACAACAACCGGTTGTTTTCGCACCTCTTATCCCTTATACCTATATGGTTTATGGTTACGAGACCGCACCCTAAGTGGAGTTTTCTTGGGGCCGAGTGCGGCATATACCAAGACTTGCCAAGAATGGCCGAGACACTTCAAATGCCCTGCACTCTTGGCTCAACCGTGTACCCCGGCGCCTTGAGCGTACACGACTCCTTGGAAGAGACCCTCGGGCGTCCAACCAGGGTATAACCTTATATATATAGTTGGAAATCCAAGGTATCTCTCCCGATAGGCTTTCATGGGCCCCAAATCTCCAAGACTCAGGTTCCAGGAGCGGTATAACCTTTTCACTGAGCCATGTCAAGAGATACCCCCTTATATGACACACTTTAGGTCTTACATTTGCCTCTTGAGAAATATCATTCGCGAACTAGGGTGTACGCCATAAAGGTTTGTCCCATTCACTCACTCTTTCATTTTTGTTAATTCATTCAATCATTCATTTTGTTTGCGAAGCTATCGCACAATCTTACAATGTTTAATCACTTTTTTTTTTCAATTCTTCAATCAAATTGTCGTATATTCTTGATGGCGAGATTCTCGCATATTTCTTCTTCAATTATTTTTTCTTCCTCCTATCCTTACCATGCTTTTGTCATTGCTTTTCGATGATTATTCATTTCTTACACTTTTTGCTCCTAATGCTCTCTGCCTCTGCACCATTCAAAACAAATTTTTAGCTTTCGATCCAACTTCTATTACGAATGTTTCTTTCCCCTTTCTTTGAATTTGTTCTCAGGCATTTCTCAAGTGGTGGTAATGGCTGAACCTTCTCTTCACTTTTTAGAAAATGACTCAGCTTTCCTTGGTCAATCATTCTGAGGATGATTCTTTTTATATTTCTGCAGTCATTTGTTAAGTGTCCATGAAAGCGGTGGTAAGAACAGAACTCGTGACTTCTATCACTTGGTGGTGGATCATTCCCCATATTCCATGGCGCAGGTATGTTTTCCATCAAGAGTATATCTTCCCATATTTTTTCAACACTAGCATTTAATGGTGGCATTTTGATCTCCTCCCATACTACTCTGTGACTTCGCTGCCCTCCATGATAATTCTGCCTTCGACCTCCATAAGTTTCTTGCGGATGATCAAGTCTTTGGTTTTTGTTATTGCCGCCACGGTTGTAATAGTTCCTTTGTCTTTCATATTCTTCCTGATCATGACTTCCCATAGCTACCATCTTTGGCTGCCCATCATCTATTATCTTTTCTTGTTGCCCTTGCGAAGTGCTTGCTCTTTGTATTTATCAATTTGGGTAATAAGCTTGCATTCGCAAAGATTTGGATTTGTATTCGCAACTGGGAATGATTCCATCTCATTTTGTCTTTCCTCTAGAGCAATATATTCCTCCATAAGTTCTCGCAACTCAGTCATTGTAATTGTATTCTTGACTCTAAAAATTTGAATATATAACAAATTGGTTGCGAACATAGCGTTTATAAATGATAGAATAAGATATCTTTCATCTACTCGTCCAGCCATTTCGCTACACATTGTCTTCCACCTCACGGTTAAGTGCCTCAAACTTTCGCCAACTCTTTGTTTCAGCCCAAATACATCTTCAATTCCTGGTCGCGAGGAGTTATTACTTATATATGCCCCTAAGAATATAGCTTGTAAATGATTGAATGACGTGATTGTGTTTCTTGGTAAACCCTCAAACCATTTCAGCGCTTCTCCTGTTAAACTTGATGCAAAATATTTGCATAATATGGCATCATGATTTTCCCATTGCAGCATACATCTCACATACACTTTGATATGTTGTATTGCACAAGTTGTTCCATCAAAAATGCTGGTTAATGCGGGTAAATTGCACTTTGGGGGTATTCCTCCTAACTGCACCTCTAGTGTAAAGGGGTTTTTCGCAGCTTCTTCGATTGCCTCATCCAATTGTCTTCTTCCTCCTCCTCTTCTATTGTTCAACATTCTTCTCATCTCTGCCAACTCTCTTAAGATTTGATCATTTACATCAGGGTTCGAATTTATTGGTCTTTTCAGCTCTGCCTCTCTCCTTCTGCGTTCATGTCGACCTTGATTTTCTTGTTCAGCATTTTCTTCTCTTCTTTCTCAGCGATTTTCTCCTTCATCTCGTTCACAAATTCGCACACCATTGTATCTATCATTTTCTCTTCTTGGTTGTCTATCAGCTCTCCTTTGTATTCTTTCATATTCTTCATTGATATTTCCATTGTTGCGATTTTGTTCGCGCCTTCTTTCTCGATTGTCATGATTGTTCTGCCGTATTGCTTCCTCCAATTCCCGTTCTTCCATTTCTACTCTTAACCTTTCCCTTTCGCAAGCTAGACGCACTTGTTCAATATAATGCTTTTCGATGTCATCTTCAATCTCTTTTTGTTTCCTCTGTTTTTGTCTCCCATGCAGTATTCTTCTTCCTTCTTCCCCGATTTTCTTCACCAATTGGACTATTCTCGCTGCCTATTTCCTTGATTTCCATTATTTTGGTCATTCTGTAAAATCTCTGGACGTGGAATACACACCACTTCCCTTCTTTCGCAGTATCCTTCACCGAGATTTAGCTCTCTTTCTAGATTTTCTTCATTAACATTTTCTACAGGTAATATTCTCCTCCTATCATCTCTAACCGATCCTGGTCTTGATCTGGTATTACTTCTCGACCTCCTATTCTGCAACCTCATATTTTCCATTCTTAACTCATGGTTTTGCCTTGTTAAATTTGCGCGTTCTTCCGCTTCTAATCGTCTTTCTTCATGTATTGTTTGTCTCAACGTTTCTAATGCTGCGATTTCTTCATTTCTATGAGTTGTTTCTCCCATTTCTTCTCGATTTCTCTCCTCTTGTCCATTATTTATAATTGTTGCACTTCTTCTCTTTCTTCCATAGAATCTGATCTCCATGTATGCACGCTCACCCTATCATAATCTATTACTCTATTCGGTGCTGGTTGAATTGGTGGTTGAATTGGTGGTTGAATTGGATCTTCTTCTCTATCTCTTGCGTTTATTCTTGATGGTTCACCTACTTCATTTATCCTTTCTCCAGCTAATCTCTCGCTTCTCCTTACAATTGTTGGTTGTTCTGACGCATTCCTTCTTCTAGCCATTTCTCAATTTTAGTAAATTGTTAAAAATTATTCGAAGTTTCTTTCTTATTACTCCTGATTCTTTCAATTCACAAGGTTGATTTCTACTCAGTCCCTGTTTCTAGCGCATATGTAGTTGCAGGAAATCCCACACTACACCCCTCACTAGAATTTACTCAACTAATCCATTTGAAGATGAATGACTATCTATTTTATTGATTATTTTCTTGAAATGTTTACAAAGGAAGATAAAACAGAGCCAAAGAAATTACAATCACACTAAATTTTCTCTCTCCTAATGACTTGCTTAACAATTCAAAAAGAACTCCCCCTCCAACAGATTTACTCAATCCCTTTATATAGGGTATTACATAGTGGATGACAACTAAGATGTCCTTTATTTTCGGGAATGACTCGCGAAGTATCGCAAGTGTATGAATGTTCATCTTCGCGACACTCCTAAATCTCGCCAAACCTTCACACTTTTCACATGTTCTGGCTGTCGTCATCCATTGCGTCATTAATTATACTTCCTTGCGACACCTTCACAATACTGTTGTTTATTAATCTCGCGAGATATTGATGTCGCGATATTCTGATCCTACAATTAAAATACCAATTCTAGTCATTGATGATAATACATGTTTGTGAATGATACTATCCCGTGACCAATATCTTCTCCTTATTGATTATTCAAATTATTTACTTTGCTTTCAATTACTTTTATTGCTTAGATAAAACAAAAATCCCCCTTGGTTACTTTAGAAAGTGAAATCGCATAACAACAATTGCCTCTCTGTGGAAACGAACTCTTCATTACCTTGTACTTCATTTATATTTAGTGAGTAACAAAGTGAAATTATTTTTGCTCTACGGTGACAACCTAGGTCACCACATCCAACGAAGCTACAGTGTGATCTTCATCAACAGTTTGTATCAAAGGGACCGGTGGATCGGTATATGGGGCCTGGAGCTCCATCGGTTGTTGTGCTGGTTGATTTGCTATCAGAAGGGGTCAGTTTGTTGGCAGTGGTTGATTTTGATCGTTGGTGAGTGACATTCCATAGATGTGTTGTTGTATTGTTGATTCTGCAATTCCTTCACGTTGTTCATTTCCTCGGGTTACCGCTGCCACTTTGGAGGCTCCTGCTTTGGTTGCTGCGACTTTCAACGCTTCTGCTACTATTGTGCTGGCATCCAATGGAACCGTGCTTTCAGCCGCATCTTGCCTTTTGTTGGTTATTTTAAGATTTTCACCCTTCTGCTTGTTGCGTGTCATAACTGGGGTTGTTCTTGGTGTTTCTTTTGACGATGCCTTGGTTTTTCCCACATCCTTTGTTTTTTCCATCTCCGATCCCTTTTCCTGCATAGATAAAACATCATCGAAGAACCAATATCCGCGTGGCATCTATTAGTAAAGTTAATCCGAATGCGAAGACCAAAAGCACAACACTCAATAAAAATCTTTTGAGGGATCATTTGAAAGAAAGAACAGATTTGAAAAAGGCAAGTCCAATAATGATAAACATAGATCTACTTATGGATCTGAAAAGTATTCTAAGGAAAGCATAAGTCTATGTGTTTTAAACGTGGAAAACATGGAAAATTCTAAGGAAAATATAGATCTATACGTTTTAAACACACTGAGAAAACTGTTTTCAATCCGAAGATGATCATAACAGAGATTGAATAGCCAAAGAATTTTTGCAATGGATAACATGGACGTAAAGGAGTTTTGAGAATAAGAAGTTGTCCCTAACACTATTATTTAGAGAATAGCGTAGGGAGCCAAAAAATAAGTAAAATCACAGGATTAGATAAATCTTTTACCGGGATAAGGTCCCTGTTTCTAGCGCCAGATTGTGAAAACAGAAATAACGATGGTACTACTTGTCCACAAACAATATTTGCATTGTGTACTAATTCACCGAGGAGAATGAAATATGTATAAAGTGGTGTAGATTCGACGACTATTAGACTCAAAGCCTTAGGGCTCGTCCTCATCTAGCCATAGGGGAATAACCAAAACAGATCTATCGATGCACAATATATAACATAACGGAGCATAATAAGTAAAACGGAAGATAAAGTGCTGAATGTAAATGAGACAATGATTTACGTGGTTCAACACTAAGGCCTACGTCCACCTGGGTAGTTGTTTCACTATGCATTTGGGGGTTACATAAATAGTCGAATGACTTTAGAGTGAATACCGAAGCTAGGAAGAAGATAAATCTACTACTTTCTCTTACTATTTCTCTATCTTCTGCTCTTATCTCTCACTCTCACTCCCAATTGGTCGAACTCTCCTCCCTTAGTGGGTTGGGGTATTTATAGGATTCTTCTGCTGGTCCCACTCTTCGAGTACGGGCTGTCCTTATCATCTTGGTTATCGCGTACGCCCGATGGTATCTTCGTTTTGACCTAGCGTTCTCTAACGGCTTTATGCAGAAACGAAGGTAGACTCTCTTCTTCTCCATAGGGTCTTTGACACGTACCCTATGTCTAGGGTGTTTAATGCGGGTGGTTGGGGGCGATCCACATGTGTCGATCGACTTTCAGATACCCTTTTTACATCCTTGTCGGTGAGGCTTATCCCCACCGTTGATCTTGGATCTTCCTCGGGATGAAGTAAAGTAAAACTATTGATATTTTATGGTGCTTCGCGGTAGTTCACTCTTTCGGTGCCACTTGATTTTTCGTCGTTGGATTAGTCGATGACGAACATATCGAATGACCGATGCCATTTGGGTGTTGAAACGTGGCATCGAATCTTGATGTCCCATGGTTGTGTGTCTTCCACGTGTGACTCCTTTAGCACGTGGCAGATGATGGATTATGTGTATACAGTTGTTTTTCATTTTGTTTACCCTAATTGATAGTTGAGAATTTTGATAGAGTATCCCTCTCTCAGGAACCCAAAATAAAAATGCCCCGTTATTTTGAAATTTGTTAAAGTACCCTCACGTTAGTTTTTCCATATAGTGTTAGGTTATATTAATTTACTTTACATATTTTCCCTTTACTTCTACATCATTTTTCAGGTTCGTCGAGTCCGGTTCAGGATCGTTACACCGCTTTCAGGTTCTTTACATCATTTCTCAAAAAGGGTTCACTATTTCAAGTGTTTTGGGGTTTTTGGTTGAAGGAAAATCGACCTTCTACAACATTTTTTTAGGTTCGTCGAGCCCGGTTCAGGATCGTTACACAGTTTTTAGGATCGTCGGATCATGTACCCTCCCCACCAAGGAGATATATAGTTCAGGGAAATCACACTTTTAATTGGAAAGATAACTGCCACCTAGCACTTAACTGGATGAAATTTGCCTTTTAAAATAAAACGGGGTACTTTAACAAATTTGTAAAAAACGGGGGAATTTTTTTAGTGCAATGTGAAAAGTAGGGATACTTTATAAAAAAAAGTCCTTGATAGTTATAGTTTAGATGCCCACACGATCTTTGCAAATCTGATTAAAATGTTGATTTGAGAATCAATATCCAAACTCGATCAATTCAGTGGCGGTTAGATTTTAGGTTAACAATGATGATGAATAATAGACGATTTTTGTTTACCCAAACTAAAAACCTGGCGAGATTGGGGTATATCCAGATTAATTGGGGTATACCCAATAAGACAAAATATGGTCATTTTGAAGTAAAAGAGGTCACCCATTAACCATATATTTTCTAAATGGCTGATATACCCTTGTTTAATTAACACTAAAAATCTGATTAGTTTAATTAATTGAGTTTAGATTAAAACTTTTCAAATTATGAATTTGAGTAATGAAATTTTTGATTGAACTTTGGGAAGTTTTTAGGTTAGATTTTTAGGTTAACAATGATGATGAATAATAGACGATTTTTGTTTACCCAAACTAAAAACCTGGCGAGATTGGGGTATACCCAGATTAATTGGGGTATACCCAATAAGACAAAATATGATCATTTTGAAGTAAAAGAGGTCACCCATTAACCAGATATTTTCTAAATGGCTGATACCCTTGTTTAATTAACACTAAAAATCTGATTAGGTTAATTAATTGAGTTTAGATTAAAACTTTTCAAATTATGAATTTGAGTAATGAAATTTTTGATTGAACTTTGGGAAGTTTTTTGATGAAAAAAATTTGTTTTGAAAAATCTTTTGGAACGGAAATGAAAGCACACTACCCAAACACTTCTAAAGAGGGGATTGCAAAGCCGTTGTATGAAATAATACTCAAAATTAGATCAAAAATCAACACTTTCAGTTATGAAAGTATGAAAAGTCGGCAAGGTCGACGAATGAAGATCATGCCGACTTTATTTTTTTTAACACACAGGAGACGACAGAAAAAATTTATTAGTCGGCAAGATCATAAAAAAAAATCCCTGCCGGCTGTTGAAAATACCCTGCCGGCTGTTGAGAAAAATGTATTAGTCGGCAAGGTCTTCAAAAATACTCTACCGGCTGTTGAAAAAATTTGTTAGTCGGCAAGATCTTCAAAAAATACCTTGCCGTTTGTTGAAAAAATTTACAGTCTCCATGGCTGTTATGAAAAGCCGGCAAGATATGCATGTTACGACCTTGCCGACCAAAAACACAGAAATCACAATTTTCGATTTTTATCTAATATAACAATCAAATCACACAACACAACGATGGGTTTGAGTTTAAACATCACTTATAGTCTTCGTTTCGCCGGTAGAGTCAACAATTTTTTTGGAAAATCAAAGTTGAAGATTTTTATATGGCTTTGGTTGATGGAAGATGCAGATGAAGAAGAAGAAGAGAAGATTAAGAGTTGTTTAGTTTTTTAATTTTAGGGTTAATGAAATTAAGAAATGTGTTTATTTTTAAGATTTAATACGTTCAAGGATATTAAAGTAAGATCACCCTTTTATGAAAATGCCGACTAGGTCCCCTTAAAATTGGGTATACCCCAATTAATCTGGGTATACCCCAATTTCGCCGGGACTAAAAAGAGTTAACAAAAATTAATTTATATTTTTGAGATGGGATTTTGGGAAAGTGGGGATGGGAAATAGGTAAAACCTCGTCCAAAACATTAATAACACAAGAAAATCTCAATCGGAAATAGTCGTCTTTTTTCTTTAATACTAGCTAGATTTAGTGATGAGGTAGTGTTGGAAATAATAAACCAAGACTATACATGGAAGTCGTTATCTTGAGAAACAAGTTGTTTGGTTCCCGGAAGAGTTCTATTATTAGAATTTGATCTTATTAGGAAAGTGTCTTTGCTTAGTCGTCAAGTTTGTTAAACTATAAATAGGATGTTGAGCCATGAGAATTTGTACACCGAATTATTATCAATGTAGTCGTTTATTGCTTTCGCGTTATGCTCTCCTCTCTTGTCTCGATCCTACAATTGGTATCAGAGCTGGTGAGAGGGAGAGAGAGGAGATGAAGAAAGAGTAATATTTTTCTTTGTGTGCGGTAGAGATGTCATGGTTTGAGTTCAACGATCTGGTGGTGCGAGTTACATATATATGGGTATATAGCTTGGCGATCGTAAAATTAAAATAAAATAGAATGTCAGCTGCATCAGTCTTCACTCGATGTACGCAAGATGGGATTTGAAAAGGTGGTTTAATAAACAAAACTAGTCATAAAAACTACTAGGAAGAGCACGTGCGCTGGGAATTGAAACTAGGTCAAAGTCAGTTAGGAGCAAGGCGGCAAGCGCAAGGAAGAAATTTGGGTTGCTTTGCAGTTGAGTTTTTTCCTAAGGTTTTTAAGACAAGAAGATGATCTTATTACAAATACGGTAATTGAGATGGAAGATGAGAAGAGTTGGTCGCTGCCAACGAAGTGCTAAGATGTAGTCAACTACGAGAAGAAGTGCGGCCAAAGAACATGTTTGGCCGGAGGAAGAACCGATGCCATTATTGCGACGATGGTGTTTGATCATGATTGATCACGATGGTAGTTATTACTGACAGGAGTGATTCTCGAGTTCCAATAGAGCATTGGGTTGGTGAAGTGGTTAGATGACTTGGTACGTTGTTCTGTTTTTTGATAAGTCAAGGGTGTGATGGATGACTCTGTTGGTTGGCTGGTGATTGATTGCACTGGTAATGATAATGGTGGTCTGTGGTCGTTGGACAGGGAGAATTCGAGTTTGTTTTGTGTTTGGTCGAGATAGTAATTGGAAAATCAGCATAAAATAAATAAATATGGAGAAAAGGTGTTTGTTTAAATTCCTGACTGATCAGTAATGTGGAATAACTTGGAAATCAATTTCTATGTCGCATCTCTAGCATCATAAAAACGCAGACTAACGTTTGTTTAAATGTCTGAGAGATTTGTTTGATATTAGAAACAGTAGTGTGACTGTCAAGGCGTGGCAGAAGTGAAGAACAATCACAGGTATGACAAAAGTGTAACTTATAACAATCCACGATTCAGTGATGTGGTTTGACTAAGGATTGTGACAATAAATTGGAACACCTAAAAAGTGTGACAGTCTCAATCAAGACGGGGGTGTTGAAGCTTGTTCGGGAAACTGCTCGAAATCTATGGAATAGGTTTTGGTTTGCGTGGCGCATACTGATTTGATCAGCAGATATCGTATGTCTCTCGAGGTAAAGAGTTAAAAGCCCGGGTTGCGGCCAGAGTAACAATGAAGCAAGTTCAACCGGATGCTCGTCGTTATTCGAGGTGTTGAAAATGGCTAGGGAGGCTGCTCGAAATCGTTTGGTTTCGTGTGTTGAGTAGGCATGTATGTCTATCAATGGAGTTTAATACTCGGGGGTGAAGCCAGCGGTAACGGTCAAGCAAGTTCAACCGGATGCTCGAAGTGATGATGCATAAACTAAATGCTCAAACATCTAGTTTATGAGACAATCTAGAGAAGAAAGGTTTGTGAACTGAAAAATATCAGTCGTAGCAAACATCACAATAGTGAGGTTGTGACTCTTGTGTCATTAACATGTGAAGTAGGTAATAAAAAAACCTAAAGGATTTGGTTAGTTGGTTTCTTGTTCGGTTAGCAAGTGGATAGAGCACAACAAAAAGGATTGTGTTTCTAGCTTGTTAGGGAACGTTACTATGATGCTGCGGTATCATAGGGAGATGGCTGGATATGCAAGTTTGCATGCTGTCTAGGGAGTACAGAAGTATTCTACTGAAGAAATCAAAGGGCCTGAAGAGTTCGTGAACATGCCGGGGAGTGTGTTGAAGAGTAAACCGTTTGTCGGTTACAAAGATATTTAAGAATGTTTTCTTAAGGAGGTCTTGGTTTAAGGGAGGATGTTGGAAATAATAAACCAAGACTATACATGGAAGTCGTTATCTTGAGAAACAAGTTGTTTGGTTCCAGAAGAGTTCTATTATTAGAATTTGATCTTATTAGGAAAGTGTCTTTGCTTAGTCGTCAAGTTTGTTAAACTATAAATAGGATGTTGAGCCATGAGAATTTGTACACCGAATTATTATCAATGTAGTCGTTTATTGCTTTCGCGTTATGCTCTCCTCTCTTGTCTCGATCCTACAGGTAGTGATGATAATCATATCAATTTTACTTCTTCACACATACTGGGCTCTCCACAATAAACATTGTTTAGGCTTCCACGATTAACCATATTTGGACTTCCTAAATAAGTCATGCTGGCTTTTACAATAAGTCTATTACGGTTATAGAAAAATCCATATGTCCTCCACGCCTTTGCGAAGGGTACACACGGAGATTGGTATTCAAATAAAGAAAAGCCTTGCTCGAGCACGTAACATTCGGTGTTATTCAAATCACACACGAAAGGCTTGAACAACTTAGGTAAACCATTCCTGCATCTACCCACGAAGAGACTAACCACGAAATCTCCTCGTGTTCCTATAAATCACTGCGACTTTCGAACCATCAACCACATTACAGGAAGGTGGAAGGTCCTTATTATGGAGAGTGGAAGGTCGACCTTACCGAAATTATTGCAACCTTCCTACCATCCACTTTTAGGATGATCTGTCTTTTCCTCCCACCTATACTTAATGGATCTGCCTACTACTAAAATAAGGGATGATGATCATCAGGCTAGCTTCCATTTGACTTTCCATAAATTAAGAATTAATTGTAATTGCGTCTTTTGATGGGTAAACACTACACGCTAACGCAAGATTTTGATGCTTGACACCATATAATTAACACAGACACCGAGACACGCAAAATTCTCAAAAATTTAAGCCGCTGATCATGTTAGGAAATCCGCTTGATGATTGACCTTTTAATCTTATCACAAGTCCAAAAAAGACGTTGCCTTCTAAATCTTTGAATTTTTCTTCAAATAATTTAAAAACATTTTGAGTTACCTAGTAACTCACAAATATATAATCCAGGATTCCATATTTCTATCGAGGAGAGAGAAACCCACCAATGTACTAGGTGTAAGATTCGCTAGGTAGCAAACCCAGGTCAGTGATATTATCACCTAATATTTGAAACTTTGATTTTCAAGTGATTAACTGCATAGTTGAAAAACAGGGTACTCAAGCAATGATGTTACGTTGACCGCGGTTCCTACCGCCTAAAATCCCACAAGAAAATCCTTGGGACCCGCTAGAGTTGGGAGGGAATGGGCATATGGGTCCCACTAAATTTTGTGAGGTGCGGGATTTGTGGCGGGATCCCATCCGCGGTAGACTACGCATTGTTGGTAATCAAGGTTCTTGCGGCTCGATGCAACAACAAGATGGACATCTAAGTTTAAGAATGAGTTCCTCCAGTTATACTGTCGCCCAAGAACTCGTAAATAATTATACATATCTTTGAAACTAGATTAAGTATTTGAGGCAAATAATGAAGCGTTTCTAAATTAATATAAATTAATAACTTAATTATATACACAGCGACAGAATGGGTGAAACAAAGAATGACGATGATAGTACCATGACCTTAAACTGGTTGCCCACCGGGGTCTTATAATTGTGTCCACATTTATGATGGGTTTTTATCTATTGAGGGATGGAATCATTCATATGCTACAATATCTGCAACAAGGTGTCGACCAACACGTTTGCGAATTCACGATCGTTAATATGATAAGGACACTTCTTCACCTGGCGATCATCGTTCGTGACAACTAGATTCTGGATTTCATCGATGAGAGTTGCAGTAGCAACAGGGTCATAAAAGGGCTTCCCTGGTGAATCCAATGAAGATATACCCTTCTCTGGCAAACAAATACGCATCTTTGATGATGCTTTGTTCAGCTTCTCAGCTATAAAAGCAGCAAATTCCTTGCTTTCTTCGGCAGTGGTTCGCATGGCTGTAATCTGCAAATGAAACGTAAACTTTTCATTTCCATTCATGTCATCTGCCACCAGGACTGAAGGCCACGGGTATTCGTAATCTGTGTTTACCTGCTCATTGTGCATAAGTAAGTTCCTTTGATTAAACTCGGAAGGTACTTGTTCAGCTCTGAATGTCGATACATCTAACGCCCCTACGCTCAGTACTAATGGCACCCCCGTCTCTAGAACAGCGTCAAAGCGAGAACTGTCACAGCCCATAATACCTCCCACCAGATAATCTGCAACTTCAGTCGTCGTGATATCCATTATAGCCTAGAACAAAAAGACAAAGACGAATTTGTAAACCAAGAACAAAAAGAGATCACTGAAAGCAAGTAACTAGTACTACGATACCTGTATGGAACCACTTCGAACCAGATCCTCCATGGCTCTACCACCAACACCAGTGGCATGAAAAATCAGTGTTTCGAAGCCTAATTTCTCTAATCTTTCTTTTACAACATTTACACATGGATTAGTAATACCAGCCATAGTTATACCAACAGTGAGTTTCTTAGTCGCATTAGAAGTATCTTTATGCCCGAAATATCTCCCGGCCACCATTCCAGCAAAAGCGGCGCCAGCGTTAGAAAACACGACGCCACTTATGCTATTAATCCCGCATATATCTATCACCGATGGGATTAAGATCAAATCCGATGTACCAATATAATGACTAGTATGACCACTGGCAACAGTTGATATAATGAACTTCGGGATCCCAACCGGAAGTTCTCTCAAAGCGTTTGATAGTAACGATGTCCCTCCGGTGCCTCCAAGACCAATAGCTCCGGCAAGAAGCTGATCGTCAAGAGTTTTCTTAAGGAAGTTTTTGAGTGATTTGCTCATAACGGCAACTGCTTCGCCTCTATCATTAGGAAGATCAGTTTCTTCGAAAGATTCATCGTGTTGCTTGTAATTAGACAAAATATCTTCTCTTGTCACATATGGAAAATTCTTAAAGCTCGTGGCGTCCTTTGTGTGCGTATCAGCTGAAACATCGACAACCGTCACCTGAATCTGACATGTCCACAAAAATACGACATTTTTAGCACTTTTTGAAGCCGGAACACAGCTTTCAAACAGACCTATGATCGAAAAAAGATGAACCCACAGAGTACTGAATTTGGTCATATCAAAAATTATCAAAAAAAGAAAGAAATGAACTACGTACTTTAAATGAGTGACCACTTCGGCTGTTTTTGCAAAATATGTCAAGATTAGACTGTACTGAATTAGACAAAAAAAGAAGTTCTTCTAACTTCGTATCAGCTGTTGCAATGCAGAAAACTTGCAGAACCTTATCATCCTCCCCCATTTTCAATTGAATTACGTTTTTGTGTAAATGCTAAGACATCCATATATAGCTATAAATATCCACCAGCTTGATGGTGGACTTTTAATCTTCCTGTCAAGGTTTGTGTCCCGCACGTTTATGACGTAGCCTGTTGGACTATATAATCCAATCACTTTGAATTAGGATAACTTGTTAGGATAATTTTTTTTATTTCTTTTCGCTGTCAGGGTAGGGATGATGTTTGCCGGTGAAGATGATATGTGATAATGCATATAGAATGATCATTATTATTGGGTTGTTTGAATTAAGGAAATCTGTTAGAATATAATCCAAACACGTTAACGTTTATATTTATTTGAATGAAATGGATTTGGATTTGGATTTTGATTAAGTCGTATATTAGCTAGATAGACGTATGATAAGCTTATGAAACTTTTTGATAAGGAGTAATTCTTCCAAGATTTGTGAAAGTCTACCTCCCTCTTCTCTCGATTAATATACGAATCCCGAGCATAAAATGCAAATCAATTTTTTAAAGAGAGAAGATCCACCCATCCTTCTATTTTAACATTATCTCATATTTTGGACTTCATTTTTTCTAATAAAACCTAAAGGGTATTCTTGTATATACCCTCAGAAATACTAACGATACCCCTTTATCTACATACCCACAACTACCCATCAGATATAAAATTTTCATACCCCTAAACAACACATCAGAAATAGAGACACAAACCCATATATCTTTATCTCTCGTTCTTCCTCCCTGTAAATCCTCAAACCTTAAATTTTCTTATGGGATTCGTTACAAAAAATAGTGGAATGTATAAAGCTAATGTTAGCTCGTAAAAAACCCTACTTTTGGTTTTTAAATTCTTTTCTTTGGGAACTTAGTTTTCATCTGGTTGATTTCTTGCTTTTGTATTAGTGGTGATTGTCTGATTGATCAAGGGAAAGTAGAGATATCGACTCAGATTCCACTTTAGATCGGAAGGAATTTATATTGATATTGATTCTAAGTTTTAGTTTATCTAGCCTAATTTGAAAGACTTACAGTTTTGTACATTGCACCTTCTCTGTTTGTTAAAATGCCTTTGAAGATTTTCTTTGAAATTATGTGCATCTTGAATCACAAATTTAAGTGACATTAAAAACGGAACAGTGAATGAAAACGGATGCAATCTCGACCAGATTAAGTGTTCTCAAATATAGGTTGCAATCTCGACCAACCATTGTCGCCTGGTGATTGTTACAAGCCCACAAGTGAAGCTGATGTGGTTATTGACGGCTCATTCAGGTCCATGCTCTATAATAACCTGTGAACATTTTCCAGGTCTTCATGCTATGGTTCAATCTCTATATCTTCTGAGTGGGATTCTAAGGATTCCATAGTTGATTTACATGTTCTTCCATGACATGTATTCTTATATATCTCACAATTAATTTTGTGATTAAAATTATGTTCTATATTAGGAAGAATATATAATCTCAATATAAAATTATATTCTGTATTTGGACCAAAATTTGAATGGATTTTTTAACGAATATATAGGGATATATATTTTTTTTCGTTTATATACGGTTACATACCGACTTTTTTTTGAATGGGGTATTGGTATCAAAAATTTCTGATAATTCAACAATTTTCATGTTAATCAAATTATACCTAACATAACTAACTAATGGGGTACCGTTAGTATTTCCTAGGGGTATATAAAGGAACGCCCAACCTAAATAGCAAATGATTTAAAAGCTAATATTTTGGGAATATGTTACTCTTACAACGGGCTAAGACTCCAATGGATTGTCCTAAATCTACATGCCTTTTATGTTAATTCAAAATGAAAGAATCTAATTGAAATAACTTTTCCCCCTCTCTCCGCTCTTTCTTTTCCCTTGCCGACCCCCTAGCCGTATCCCCCTTGCCTTCTTGGATTTGGTCCAAATCTCGGATTTCTTTTAGTGTTTGGATCTTTTCTTGTTCCAGTAGGTGGAATTTTCATTACTAAGTCTTTGAAAAGTAGTTTTCCCTTTATATCTCCTTCCCTTCCTTGGTTTCGAATTATTGCAAGTCTGCAATTCCAACAGTCTTTAACCATCATGATAAATCCATATTTCAATCCTAAATTTCTTTTTAAACCCAATCATTCAAAATCATGTAACCATTTTCTAGATGTAAAAAGATTTGGTTGCTTGTTTCTGTAACAACAATGGATGATGGTTTTAGGAGGGGAAGCGGTGGTTTTGATAGATACTGGTGGGTTTGGGTTCCCTTGGTGATTCTGATTTTTTTGATCAATTATTTGATGGTTCCGATGGCTAGTTCCAGCTAGGAAAGTGGAGATGATTATACTGGACCAGTCTTCTTATCGTTCTAATTCGGCGAAGTATGTTCGTTTTAGAGATAAACGTGTTGGAAATTGTAATTTGTAATTTGGATTTGTCTTGATTAGTTGAGGAAAGTGTAGAAAGTTCTACACAGTGGAATGATCTAGAGTTACCTAGAGTTGGTCAGTCTTGTAGTGTGAACGGGTTCTAGTCGGTTGTAATAAGAGAAATCTAGAGAAACCTAGAGTAGTTGTCAATTGGTGAGACCGTACTCGTTAAGTAAAGAAGATACTAGAGGACAGTCTAGAGAGGTTTGTCGGTCAAATGAGTTTTCTAGATTAGAAGAATCTAGAGAGAACTAGAGTGTACTGATAGTCAATCTATAAATAGGCATTCTTGGTATCATTTGTAAGTTGTAACGAAGCAAGGAAGTTAATAAGAAGTTGAGTTTTTATAGAGTTGGTCTAGCTTCCTAGGAGCTCTGTCATGCGAGCAACACAACTATGCTCGTATATCTCCGAAGTTTCATTTCCAAATTCCAACATGGTATCGTGAGCGGAGGTTCGATCCATATGGGGTGTGTAAGATGCGCGAATCAAAATGCTTGTGGAGTTTATAGCAAATGCGAAAGTGAAGTAAAGAAAGCGAAGGTATGATTCTCAACTATATCTAAAAGTTTGAGTTCGGATTGTTTGTTTTAGACCCTTATATGTATCACCCCTATGTAAAAGAGAATTAACAAGAAGTTGAGAAAAAGAAGCTATTGCTTGTGAGATACAGTAGTTTTCAATCACAGTTGAAGATGTAAAAGAGTCTCCATGAAATGAAAGTGAGAAAGAGAAAAGAGAAATTTTAGGGAGTGCATGTGGAAAGAGTGCACTTTCGGACATGGCATGGGAAAAGCCATGTTGTCACGAGATTCGATCCTCAACTCGTGGCGGAGTAGCCCCGAGTGAAGGCTACAAGAAGGCCGCGTAAAGGCCGGGTCGAGTGAAGGCCGAGGCGGTGTGAACGCACCCAGGGAGGCTAGCAAAATGATAAGCTAGCTTTAAGAAAAGAGGATGAAAAACAGGAGCTTTGGAGACACTACGGGAAGAAGAGGTGACGTCGACGCGAAGAAATATCACAGACATGAAAGAAGAGAAATTACAGCACGAGCACGAGAAGTGAAGGATTGGGTGAAGATCGAACTACAAAATAATGGAGATTACAAATTAAGAGGGGATGTTGGAAATTGTAATTTGTAATTTGGATTTGTCTTGATTAGTTGAGGAAAGTTTAGAAAGTTCTACACAGTGGAATGATCTAGAGTTACCTAGAGTTGGTCAGTCTTGTAGTGTGAACAAGTTCTAGTCGGTTGTAATAAGAGAAATTTAGAGAAACCTAGAGTAGTTGTCAATTGGTCAGACCCGTACTCGTTAAGTAAAGAAGATACTAGAGGACAGTCCCAGAGAGGTTTGTCGGTCAAATGAGTTTTCTAGATTAGAAGAATCTAGAGAGAACTAGAGTGTAGTCAATCTTGTAAGCCTATAAATAGGCATTCTTGGTATCATTTGTAAGTTGTAATAGAAGCAAGGAAGTTAATAAGAAGTTGAGTTTTTAAAGAGTTAGTCTAGCTTCCTAGGAGCTCTATGCGAGCAACACAACTATGCTCGTATATCTCCAGGAAGTTTCATTTCCAAATTCCAACAAAACGGTGGTGTGATTGGTATGGTGCCTTTTCTCGTGTGCAATGGTGAACGTGGAGGTGGTGCGGCGGCGAGATGGTAGAGTCTGGGAAAGATGGCGCGTGATGTGGCCGAGAAAAGCTGCGATACGGATTTTTGAAAACTTTAGGGTTCTAAATTGGGACGGGCTAGTATCGGGTAAAACTATTTGGGCCTCACTGGCTTCGGTTTGTAGTTCTGTATGTGGGCTCTTACACTGATGAGTTTGTAATTGTAAATACCATTGTTGTTAGGTAGTCTTTGGGCTACATGGTATACCTTTTTTTTTTCTGTAAAGGTGCATAGTAGGTTATGGATTTATGTTCATGGGGCCTTCTTACTTTATGTAAGTATAGCAATTGTTGTGCTCATTTTTAAGCTGAGAATGCCCTTTTATTGTAAAGGCGCATGGTGGATGGGGAACTCTGCTTTCCATCCTTGTCTCTTGTGTAACAACTGATGTTTGCCTAATATAATTTTTTTTACCGAGCAAAAAAAAATAAAATAAAAAACATGTCTTTTATGTTACTTTTACTCTTAACCTAAATCTAATTATAATCAAAATAACTAAACCTAAACCAAGAGAAACGGAAAAAAACGTCTCCTCCTTTTCTTCCTTTCTTCTTCTCCTCGATCGCTTTTTCTCCTCTTCTTCTTTAATGACGATTAATTGTCATTCCTCAACTAGAAATGATTTCAATTAGGTTAAACCTGAAAACCCATCCTTTTTTGTTTTGTTTTGTTTTTGATTGCATGAATAACTTAGATTTGACTAAACTAGGGATTTAGAAATTAGTTTCTAAACTGAATACAATTGGAAATCAATATTTTTTAACCGTAGACTAATTGTACTGTCGTAAAAATATGAAATACCAACCATAGAATCTGTTTGGTTTGTGGTTGGGAAATATGAACTCCTAACAGTATATATATAATATTTACGATTAGGAAAAGTCTTTTCGGCAAAATAAAAAAAAATCTACGATTGGAAAACCTATATGGTAAGTTACCCTGACTTTGTTTACGGTTGAGAAAATATAAACTCCTAGCCATATCTTGTATTTACGGTTAGGAAACCTAAATGTAAGTTCGATTTAAAAAAAAAAAACCCGATTTTTTATTTTTATTTTCAAAAACTAATTATAAATCAAATTATTAGTCTAATTTAATCACTAATCTTGTTTATTTTAGATTAATCATTAGCACTAATTAATCGAGTGCGTTCTTATCCATTAACAAAATTAATAGGATAAGCGGTTTTGGAGATTATTATTTGGTGACCCTATTTTGTCATCTTCTGAGCCATCAAAATCAAAAACTTGGAGCCCTTATAATATGATTCTTCCAATACTGGGTACATTCTGAAATTCCACACCTCACAATCTAACAATCCTAATTTCAACGGTTGAAAATACGTTGATGTTATGCATTTCAAAATATGCTCATTTTTGATAGAAACATATCTTCAAAACATTAGCTTTAAATCAGATACTGATAAGATTTTATGAGATAGTATGAGAATAGAAATGTAAGTTGATCCTCTCTCTTTAAAAAATTGTTGTAGTAAGCAATATATTTTGCAAACTATAATTTGTGTTATTTAAAAAAATAGACACATGTCGAATGAAGATCGGAGGAACATAAGAACATTATGTTAGGACTACATCTGTGACGTGATAATCAAGCTATCAGTTTTCATGAATGTTCTAGAATGTGTTATATGTAGAATGTTTGTATTCTAGGAAAGCTTAAGATAGGCAATAGTTGAGGTACAAGTCGTTAGAGTCTATATATATATATGTTCTCCATGTATGATCAAATACATTGAAATTAATAAGAATTTATACTTCTCTAAACTCTTCTGCCTCTTCTCTAAACTCTCATGTCTCTTCTCTAAACCTAAACTATACCTATTCTCGACTTAGTATCAGCGTTGTTCGATTCTCCATGGCTTCTGCATCTACTATAGTCTCAACAATTTCAACAATTCTCAATTCTTCTCAATCTATGATGGCTTATTCTGTTTTTTCTCAACCTCATCATATTATTACAGTCAAACTTGATGAAACAAATTATTCCCTTTGGCGTGCTCAGTTTGTTCCTTATCTTCAATGTTATGATCTTGATGGCTTTGTTCTTGGTGAAAACCCATGTCCTGCTGCTACTCTTGAAAATACTGCAAACCCTAATCCGGCCTATGCTACCTGGATGAAACAAGACAAAAATCTTCTAGGTTGGATTTTTTCTTCTCTAACTCCTACTGTTTTACGAAAAGTTCATCGTCTTACTAGCTCACATGAAGTATGGTCTTCTCTGGAATCCCTATTTCCTTCTAAATCTGATGCACATATTCATCACCTCTAATGTGAACTTCGTGCTTTGAAGAAAGGATCTCTTTCTATGAGAGATTACATAGATCGTGCTCGTGATATCGTCGACAATCTTGATGTTGTTGATACTACAGTTACCAATATTGAGCTACGTCACTGTATTCTGGCTGATTTGGACTCATATTATGATGCCATAGTAACGTCTCTTACAACATCAATGGGAACCATGAAGCTTGAAGATTTTATTACATATCTTCTTACTTTTGAACTGCGTGTGGAGCAACAAAACAAAACTCTAAATTCTCAACCTGTGGCTAATATTGCTTCTTATTTAAGACTGACAATGTCCAACATTAGAAGTAACATGGACAACAACCCGGTGGTACTCGTGATAAATTACCTTTTCAACTGTGTGATAAAGCTGGACATCCTACTCACCGCTGCTGGAAACGCTTTGATCGCAATTTTAGACCACAATCTCCTCGTCGTTCACCAGTCTCACCTGCTCAGCTTGCTAATGCTCCTCGTGCCTATATTGCTCAAGCACCAAGATCACCTTCTAATGCTCATAGGGTTCCTGACAGTGGAGCGACTGATCATATCACTAATGATTTTTCCCAGCTAAGTCTTCCTTCTAAATACACCGGTCCTGACCAGATCAGATTGGGTAATGGTTCTCCTGTTCCAATTTTTCATATTGGTTCTTCTGTTCTAGGCACTCCTGATCGTAAGTTACATCTTAAAAACACAATCTATACTCCTCAAATCTCTCACAATTTGTTATCTGTTTCTCGATTAACAACTGATAACAATGTGTTATTTGAATTTCATCCTGATTTTTGTCTTGTGAAGGATCGATGTACGGGGAAGGTACTTCTACGCGGCCGTAGGGAAGGTGGTCTCTATGAACTTGATGTTTCGTCAGTCTCTCCAGCAGCCTGTGTTGGTGAACGTACTAGTCTACATAATTGGCACTCTAGGTTAGGTCATCCTATGATGCGAACTGTGCGTCATATTATTTCTAAGTTTTCTCTTCCTATTTCTGGTAACACTATCAATTTTTTCTATTCCTGTCATGAGTGTCGTAGCCAAAAATTGTCCTTTCCTTCTAGTACAACTAAATATTTGAATCCTTTGGACTTAGTTGTCTCTGATGTTTGGGGTCCGTCTCATGTTTTGTATAATGAAGGATATCGATATTACATTATTTTCATTGATGCACATAGTCGTTTTACTTGGATGTTTCATATGTCTCACAATGTTAAGTATCTTCCATCTTTCTTGTTTTTCAAAAACATGTGTAAAATCTTTTAACGGAAAATAAAAATTTTCGATCGAGACAATGTTGCTTTGAATATCGTAAGCTCACTTCTTATCTTCAACAATGTAGGATCATAATATCGCAACGTACAAGGTTCGCGGGATTAATGAGCAGCGAGCGTCGCGAGGGAGTCGCGAGGAAGCTAAAATAAACGACGCAATGAATAACGACAGGCAAAACATAAAGAAGACGTGAGACACGCGAGGTTAAGAAGTGTCGCGAGAGCGAATGTTTGTGCATCTGCGACACTTCGCGGGACATTCCAGAAAATAAAGGGTAGCTTAGCTTGTCATCCACTATGTATCACCCTATATAAAGGGTTGAGTGAGTCACAATGAGGGAGGAGAGAGATCTCTTTGGAATGGTTGGGCAAGTCATTAGGAGAGAGAAAGTTTAAGCACGCTTTAATTTCTAAGTGTAATTCTATTTTCCTGTGTAAACATTTCATGAGCTCAATCAATAAATATTCTTGATCTTACATCTTCCAATGGATTAATTAAGCAAAATCGAGTAAGGGGTGTAGTGTGGGAAATCCTGCTACTACATATGCGCTAGAAATGTGACGACGTGATTGACGTAGAAATTGGAAGGAATTTGGATTAACAGAGAAAAGATTTGGAGAAGGTACTCAAGAATTCATTGGAAAAGAAAAATGGCTAGAAGAAGAAATGTACAAGGGCAATCAACGATTGTAAGAAGAAGTGGGAGACTTGCTTTGGAGAAAGGAGGAATGAAACAGGGAGAATCGTCGAGGATGAATATGAGAAACGATGGAGAAGATCAAAACCAACCACCAATCTCCCCCAAAGAGCAAACGCGGCTGTGGATTATGATAGAGTAAGTGTACATACTTGGAGATCTGATTAAAGACGAAAGAGAAGAGGAGCAGCGGTGGTGAACAATGGACAAGGAGAGCAAGGAATGAATGGAGAAAAAACGAAGAAATCGCGACATTAGAAAGATTGAGACAAACAATACACGAAGAGAGACGGTTAGAGCGGAAAGAACGAGCAAACTTGACAAGACAGAATCATGAATTGAGGATGGAAAATATGAGGTTGCAAAATAGGAGATCTAGAAGTAGCGTGAGATCAAGTTCAAGATCGAATAGGGAAGAAAGAAGGAGAGTTTTACCAACGAGAAAGTACCGAGAAGAAACACAAAATCCGAGTGTAGAGCATGGCGAGAGAAGAGAGGAAATAGAAGATCGTTATATTCCTCAACTTTGAAAATCTTCAAAATGAGCGGAATAGGGAAAATCAAGGAAACGTGCAACTCCAGAACCGAATGACCAGTTGCTGGGAGAATAATCTTGCGGGAGAGAAGAATTGAGAAGAAACCGAGAAATCGAGGATGACATTGAGAGACACTACATTGAACAAGCGCGGCTAGCTCGCGAGAGAAAAGGATAAGAGCGAGAAATGGAAAATCAAGAGATGGAAGAAGCAATCCGGCGCATAACCATGACAAATCGCGAAAGAAGAAGGGAACAAAATCGTACCAATAGAAATATTAATGAAGAATATGAGAGGGTGCGGATGAGAGCCGAGAGACAGCCAAGAGGAGAGAACAACCGTACAATGGCGTGCGGGTGTGAAAGAAACGAAGAAGAGCGTCGCGAGAGAAGAAGAGGAGAAAATAACGAGGCGGAAGGTCAAGATAGGCACGAGCGAAGAAGGAGAGAAGCGAGTTAAAAAGACCGGTAGAATCAAATCCACAGGCAAATGAACAAATCTTAAGAGAAGCGGTTGAAATGAGAGGATTCTTTGAACAATAGAAGGGGAAGGAGGAAGGAGACAATTAGACGAAGCCATCGCCGAAGCTGCGAAGAATCCCTTCACGCTAGAATGCTACGAGATGGGAGGAATACCTCCTAAGTGCAATCTTCCTGCATTAACAAACATCTTCGATGGAACAACTGCGCTGTACAACATATCAAGGCCTATATGAGGTGTATCTTTAGGTGGGAGAATCATGATGCTATACTATGCAAATATTTCGCATCAAGCCTAATTGGAGAAGCACTAAAATGGTTTGAGGGTCTACCAAGGAACACAATCACGTCATTTAATCATTTACAAGCCACATTCCCGGGAGCATACATAAGTAACAACTCTTCACGACCCGGTATTGAAGATGTATTCGGGTTGAAACAAAGGGTTGGCGAGAGCTTAAGGCGATTGACAATAAGATGGAGAACCATGTGTAGCGAAATGGCGGGACGGGTTGAGGAAAGATATCTCATTCTCTCATTTGTGAATGCTCTCTTCGCGACTAACTTGTTATACATTCAAATTTTTAGAGTAAAAAATACAATCACGATGGCGAATCTGCGAGTTACGGGAAGAATATATCTCCTTAGAAGAAAGACAAAATGAAATGAATTCTTATCCTGGTCGCGAACACAAACTCGAATCTGCGAACGCAAGCTTGTTACCTCAATTCATAAATACAAATGGCGAGCACTTCGCAAGGACGACATGCGGGGAAGGGTGTGAGGGACACGAGCGGAAGATAGTAGCCATGGGAAGCCATGACCGGGAGGAGTTTGAACAAGAAAGGAACTATTACAACACGTAATGACAATAATAAGATTCGGAGGCTTGATCATGTGCAAGAAACTTACGGTGGACGAAGGCAATATAACCATGGAGGGCGGAGAAGTCGTAGAATAGTATGGGAACCAATTAAGATGCCTCCACCGAATGCTAGTGTGGAAAAGATCTGGGAGGCTATACTTGTGATGGAAGATGTACCAGCACCTTGGAACGCGGGATGGAACCACCACCGGGCGACCAGTCATGAGTTTTGTTCTTACCATCGCTTCCATGGGCATCAAACAAACGATTGTAGAAACATAAAGAGAATTATTCTCGGGATGATTGATCGGGAAACGAATCATTATCTAAAGGGAGAAGAAACAAGCCAGACATTACCACCACCACGGAGATGCACGAACGAGTGTCGGCGAAAGGAAAAGAAACATTTGTTATAGAGGTTGGAACAAAAGCTAAAAATTTGAACTGCAACTCTATCGTCCACTCCTATCGCACAATCGAAGATTTCCACGACAACGTGCTCAGTAGAGTCTATGCGAGAGATGCTAATGATAAAGAAATAATGAGTTTGGCGAGAACGACGCAGTTAGAACAGTGGCAGTGAAGACTATTTCTTTCTCTGCAGACGAAGTGCCAAAAGGAAGAGAAACACATGATAGCCCGTTGGTTGTGAAGTTAGAGATTAACCCAAACCGAGTTGATGGAGAAGATGATGAGGCGAGAAGCTTGGCTGGGCGATCAACCGAATTCTAATCGACACCCAAGTTCGGTGAATATTCTCTTCTATCATACTTACAAGACGATGGGAGGAAAAGATGAGGATTTGATCCCCTCGACATACAAGATATATGGCTTTAATGGCACTGCAAACAAACCAAAGGAGAGGTTCACATGAGAATACCTCTACAAGGATTATCAACTGATATTTTGTTCTGTGTGGTTGACGTGGAATCTCCATATAATGCGCTGATTGGGAGGCCATGGCTTCATGAAATCTTGGGAGTCGCATCTACATATCATCAATGTATAAAATTTCCACATCCAAATGGTATTAGAATTATACAGGGAGATTGGAAGGAGTCGCAACAATGTCATGAGGTCGATGTAGAAAGCTGTGAAGAAAGAAATGCCAAAAGAAAGGGTTGGAAGCAACATGTGAGAGATGAGCAGAGAAAGGAAAAAAGCTGATGGTAGATGTTATAGAAGTAAGGATTGAACATACCTCGCGAG
Organism: Papaver armeniacum; assembly: GCA_023531295.1. Lineage (NCBI taxonomy): Eukaryota > Viridiplantae > Streptophyta > Magnoliopsida > Ranunculales > Papaveraceae > Papaver > Papaver armeniacum. The sequence goes on along the minus strand of JAJJWW010006072.1, from coordinate 166,234 downwards.
GTGAGTGCCTAGAGACAAGCGAATATTATGGTAAAAAAGAAGCAAAGGATATGAGGAACAAAAGACATAAAGAAGTGAATAATCAACAAAAACGGGAGAAAAAGTAGCAATTGAAGTAATGATGTGCGAGAATCTCGCAGACAAGAGTATATGGGAATTCGGTTAAGAAAGAAAAATGAAAATACGAGAATTGTGCGAATACTTCGCAAACAAGTATCGACAAATAATGAAACATGAATGATTAAATGATTTAACAAATATGAATGAGTAAAAGAATGGGACGAACCTTTATGGCGTACACCCCTAGTTCGCGAATAACATTTCGTAAGAGGCAAATGTAAGACCTAAAGTGCGTTATATAAGGGGTATCTCTCGACATGGCTCGGGGGGAAGGTTACACCGCTCCTGAAGCTGAGTCATGAAAATTTGGGGCCCATGAAAGCCTATCCTAAGAGGTACCTTGGATTCCCAACTATATATGTAGGTTATACCCTGGTTGGGCGGCCAGGGTCTCTTCTTAGGAGTCGAGTGTATGCTCAAGGCGCCGAGGTACACGGTTGAGCAGTGCCGGGATGGATGAACCTACCACTGCCATTCTTGGTAAGTCTTGGCATATGTTGCACTCGCAAGAAAACTCCACTTAGGGTGCGGCCTTGTAACCATAAACCCTATAGGTATAAGGGATAAGAGGCTGCGAAAACAAGCTGTTGTTGTTAAGACCGGATGGGAGGAGCTAGTCTTGTATGGCCGATGTTTCGCCTCCTTGAAGGGGCAACCGGGAGATGATAAGGCGACGCTCTCCATTAGGGGGTGTCAAAACAGACGCAAATGTCATAAGGCTATGTTTTCGCAAGAGAATTTAGGCTCGTCATATTTGTGCAATGATCTGCAGAGGCAATAATACTAACGCGAGGGTAAGGCGAGATCAATGGGTCTTTACACGAAAGTGTACGGACGTCTGCGATTTCGTCGCACGACGGCAAATGTCATGGGGCTACGTGTTCGCAAGGATATATAGGCCTGTCATATTGTCGCAACTAAAACATCCTATGAGGCAAAAATACTTGGAAAATGATAAGGCAAGATCAATGGGTCTTTACATGCAAGTGTAAAGACGTCCTGCGATTTTGTCGCAATAAAAGGTGGCAGGGGAAGACCTCTAATTAGGGAGGTCTAACTCGGAAGACCACACAAAAATGACAAGGCAGGGTCAATGGGCCCTTACTTGAAAATGTAAGGGCGGCTTGCGACCTTGTCGCAATGAGAAGAGATAAAATACATTTATGAAGATAAGGCAAGGCAAGTAGAATTCTTGATTTATGAAGATACCTGCGACCTCGTCACAACAATACATTTCAATAACAATAAAATTATTATTCAACAACATACATGATGACAACTAGAATCTTCCATCTGAAGATAAATAACAGAGGCAAGTATGGGAATGGAAAAGATGGAATATTGTTATTCATCTTCTGATGAAAGAGTTATACATCAATAATGTTAGTTAGCCGATTATATTACATGGAAGAACTACCAAAAAAGGGGGAGTGAAGATTGAATTCAGGGGGGAAAAATCCAAGAAATACACTATAATAAGAATACGAAATGTACGAGATATTACAAGCGAGAAAAGAAAACAAAAAGAGTTATCTCTTTGGTGATTCTTCTTCTTCATTTGATTCTTGATCGATTATTCTCATCGCCGAATTTTCTTCTTCGCCGGCCTCGCTATCGAAACGTCCCCAGACAGGCGATTCTCGGGAACCTTTTCAAGGAGACGGGGATATGAATGCGAGAGGATATTGTGGTCCTTACAAACATACTCCATTCCTCCATTGCGAAAACAAACAGCATCATTATTAAAGTTCTCCACATCGTTAGAAATTGTTTCTTCAACTTGGAATATCTATTCTCGAAGGAGAGATTCTTTGCGAGCTGTTCTTTTTCGGTTTCGAGTTCTTCAATCCTCGCTGGAAAATTCCTGGCGAGTTGTTCTTTTTCAGATTCAAGCTCTCTAATTCTAGCTTGAAGTTTCTTCTCGGATTCTACAAATAAGTAACAACAAGTTAATAATTTATGAGCAATACTACAGAAGTAAGAAACGAAGGTATAATAAATAACCTTCTCTATCGAGATATCATATCCTTAATCAAGGAAGTATGCTCGAAGCATGAAGACTAACATCAACACCTAGGTTATTCCCCGGCATTATCTAAAACTTTCGCAGCCTAGGCGAATTCATCATCACTATTAATAACAAGAAGAGAAACGAACTTGCTCTTCTCGTTTGCTTAAGTATGGTATTCTGATGAAGGAGTTCATCTCGTTCAACTTGCACACCAAGAAGAGATTTGTGGAATTCTTCTAACGCTTGTGCACCTCTATTAGCAATACGATCTTTGTCATCTATATGGTCACTAATTTTCTTCCTCAAAATTTTGGTTTCTTTATGAGATTCGAGAAACATTTGTTTAAATTGGTTGGCGACACTTAAACCAGACCTATGTTCAATCTCTAAAAGGCGATACTTGATCTGAAGTTCATTTAATGAGAGGGAGTTAATTTTGTTCGATGAACTACTTAAAGAGTTGTTGAGATGAGCGAGAAGAAGGTTATTATCCATAGGTTCAGGAAATGTATGGAGAAGAATAGCCTCATCGGAGAGATTATATACATCTGCGAAAGTAACAAGTTAGGTAGCGATCGACGGCGATAAAATAAAAATAATAAAAGGAAGTAAAATTTTATACCATAAAGTTGCTGATTAGCGTTTTGAAGAGTGGACACCCTATCCTTCTGGGAGTCAAGTTCGGTATTTAACTTTTGAATTCTCTCGTCTTTATCGCGAGATGACGCAGCTTCAATTTCTAATTCTCGAATCTTCTTATTCAATTGCGAATTCTTCTTTTCAAGATTGTTGCGTCTTCTCTCGAGATCTGAGGCAACTACAAAAGAAGTTCTCCCAACCTATAAAAGAAGATAGAAAAATCATTAATATATATATATATATTTAAAAATTTAAAATTGACAGGGAAATATGACTGCATATGTACCAAAGATCCAAGTGCATTCAAGAAGTCGGGAGACACAGTTCTAGAAGCTCCATTGAAAGAATTATTGCCCTCTAGCAAAGCAGCATTACACACATTTGCGAGAGTCCCGCAAAGAGAAGCCAGGGGAGCATCCCCCATTCCTTGGAAAGAATCTGAGAAGATGCTAGATAACTGATCCATGGGAGAGCCAGCCAACGGAATCTCTTTAGCGAGAGAAGAATTTGAATTATGGTTATCCTCGTCAAAAGATTCAGAGCTTGAGCTAAGGAGAGAAGAAGATTGAATCTTTCGTTTCTTAGCCAATGGAGCAGAAGATTTACCCTTGCGAACGACAGTTTTACCCTTACTTTTAATCTTCGCGGCTATAGCTTCTTGGTGAAACCTTCGCATACGGTTAAAGATAAGAAACAGAGGCAACAATATTGTTTCAAATAACAAAGGAAATGTTTCTTACTTCACTCGTAAGCGATCGAAGTATGGTCGAGTACTCTCTCCAACGGATTATCCTTGTACTTTCTTCTCAATTTGGCGATCCGAGAAATTATACAAACTCAACATATGTAAAAAGAAAGTTGCAAAGGCAAGATTTAAAATGGGAAACATACCTCATTTGCTTTATCGGGCCATTTGAATTCCCAAGGATGATACCTGCGAGATTTGCAGGAAGAACATGCGGGCCCGCGATATAAGGACCATTTAAAATCAAGGGTACAACCCACCATTTCTCATCTTTGGAGTGGCGAGGAGTAGTATTGTTACCCGGGTGCCAATCAATATCCTGCATGAGCAATTTATCCTCGGGATATTATCCTTCTTTTTCGAGCGAATGCCCAAACAGATTTCGCATTAACCATCTTTATCACCGAATAGTTTTCAAAAAAGTTCTCTCTGATGTACTTCTCCAGACTATTTCCAAGTTTGTGAAATCGGGGTGTCTATGATGCTGAAGGTATAAAGATCCTTTGCCAAAGACCACGATTCGCGAATTCAAGCATTAGGCGAATGCAATCGCCACTCAATTGATAAACATGGCCGAGAGAATTTTTCATGGGCCAAGATTTCATAAAATAAAGGCATCTCGAGGATTGTACAAGGGAATGGGAAGTCCCGAGAAGGCGACCTAAGCGAGACTATAATCTTTTGATCATCACATTGATGATCGGAAAACGACTTTGCGAAAGAATAGATGAAGGTTCTTGATCGGGAATGGTTGGAGAGTAAAACCCTTCTCGAGTAACTTCATTGAACTTCTTCAAAAGAAGCTTTGTATGCACGATGATGAAAGCCATTTATCGGTATGGGAATGGATGGAAGATTGGAGATTAAGATCAGCGCTAGAGAGGACGAAGAAAAGATTTGCGATGGCAGGAGCGCAAATTGCGGAAGGAGAAGTCAAAAAAAAAAGTTGCGAGAGAGAAACTAAAGGATGAAAAGGAGGGGAAAAGAAAACTATATATAGGGAAAAAGATCCTCGAGAAAAACGAGGTCATTTAATGCGAAGAGACATGAATGGTCAAAAATAAGTGGTTGAAAGAAACGTGTCAAGAAAAGACATTAATAATCAAAATCCGTGTAAAAGTACAAAACTGAAACAGATAAAGATAAGCAGTCGCGAAAACAATATTGTAAAAATCTCATGATACTCTTCCCCTCGCAGGAGAAATATAAGGAGAGATAGGAGACGATACTTCGTATATATCTCAAAGAAGCTTCGGAACTTTGCAAAAGAATAGAGGCAAGTACGTACTTTTAAGGAAAGTATTCTTTTGCTCGTTCCTTCACCAATTGAAACCACGGAATAGGACAACAATGAATTTTTCCTTCAAATCGCTCTTCAAGCAATATTCAAGGAAAAAGAGGCAAGATGTAGGATCATAATATCGCAACGTACAAGGTTCGCGGGATTAATGAGCAGACGGCGTCGCGAGGGAGTCGCAGGAAGCTAAAATAAACGACGCAATGAATAACGACAGGCAAAACATAAAGAAGACGTGAGACCTGGCGAGGGTTAAGAAGTGTCGCGAGAGCGAATGTTTGTGCATCTGCGACACTTCGGGACATTCCAAAAATAAAGGGTAGCTTAGTTTGTCATCCACTATGTATCACCCTATATAAAGGGTTGAGTGAGTCTCAGTGAGGAGGAGAGATCTCTTTGGAATGGTTGGGAAAGTCATTAGGAGAGAAAGTTTAAGCACGCTTTAATTTCTAAGTGTAATTCTATTTTTTCCTGTGTAAATATTTCATGAGCTCAATCAATAAATATTCTTGATCTTACATCTTTCAATGGATTAATTAAGCAAAATCGAGTAAGGGGTGTAGTGTGGGAAATCCTGCTACTACAAACAACATGGTATTTTTGCCGATTCTCATGTCCACATACTTGAACAAAATGGTTTAGTTGAAAGACGACATCGTCATATTCGTGAGACGGGTCTTACTCTTTTTTTTTATGGCCTCAGTTCCTTCATCTTACTGGTATGATGCCTTTTTTACGACTTGCTATTTAATGAATCGTGCTCCATCTTCTTCACTTGCAAAAACCTCTCCTTATGAGGTTCTCTTTGGTACACCACCTGATTATAATTCGTTGCATGTATTTGGGTGTTTATGCTATCCTCATCTTCGTCCATATAGATCCCATAAAATGGAACCATTATCTTATCCATGTGTTTTCATAAGATGCAGTCCTTCACATAAGGGTATAAGTGCCTACATATCCCTACTGGTCGTACGTATATATGTTAGTTGACATGTTGTGTTCAATGTGACTGTCTTCCCTTTGTTGCGTCGGCAACACCTTCTTTGTCATCTATTGATCGGGTAATATCTACTCCACTAAACATCATTCAATTCTCTATAAGCTCCGCTCATAATATTTTACCCAACAGGTCTTCTCCTAGTAATGATATACCACCTGTTGACACTCAAGTTTCTCGAGAAGCATCACTCGTCAGTCCTCAAACTGAGGTGCATGTTACTACTTCAGCTGTTAATGTGCCAAATTCTTCTATTCAAGTTGCTCATGTTTCGTCTAGTACTGATTCAACTACATCAACAGAGACTGATTCATCTCATATTTCTGTTTCTACTGGTCATCCTATGATTACTAGAGATAAAGATGGCATTTACAAACCAAATTCCAAGTATGATCTTGTAGCTGACTTTGAACCAACTTATTATCCATAAGCCCAAACAGATCCAAAGTGGTGTAAAGCATCAGATTCTGAAAACAATGCATTTCTTCAAAATGGTACGTGGACTTTAGTTCCTTATCAGCCATCTATGAATCTTATCGGGTGTAAGTGGGTTTTTCGTATTAAACGTAAAGCTGATGGAACCATTGAACGTTATAAAGCTCGTTTGGTAACCAAAGGATACAATCAACAAGAAGGTGTTGATTATGGTGAAACATATAGTCCAGTTGTCAAACCTTGCACTATACGTATAATTCTTACGTTGGCACTTTCTCATAATTGGTCTATCAATCAGTTTGATGTTAAAAATGCGTTTTTACATGGAAATCTTGAGGAAGAAGTTTGTATGAAGCAGCCTCTAGGATATACTGATCCTAATTTTCCTACATATGTGTGTAAGTTATATCAATCTCTTTATGGCTTGAAACAGGCCCCTAGTGCCTGGTATCATAGACTTAGCACTTTCTTGATACACAATGGTTTTGTTACTTCTAAATGTGATTCATCTCTATTTATCGAGCGTGATGATAAAGGGATTGTTTTCTTGCTAGTCTATGTTGATGATATCATTCTTACTGGTTCCAGTACATCAGGGTTGGCATCTATTCGTACATCTTTGCAACATGAGTTTGCAATTAAAGATCTTGGCTCTTTGTCTTATTTTCTTGGAATTGAAGCAACTCGTACGTCTTCTGGTTTATTTCTTACACAACGACGATATGTTCATGATCTTCTTGTTAGAGTTAAAATGGATGGTGTCAAACCAATACAAACTCCACTCAGTACAACTGGAGATATGTAATCTGATCATAGTACTTTACTCACTGATGCTACGGAATACAGAAGCATTGTTGTAGCTTTATAGTACTTGACATTTACTCGTCTCCGATTTGGCTTATCTTTGTTAACAAGGTTTGTCAATTCATGCATAACCCAACTGAATTTCATTGGAGTTTAGTCAAATGTATATTACGTTATTTAAAACATACATCTACGTTTGGAATATATCTTCGACCAGCAACCACCATACTGTTATCTTTTCTTTGCTTATCTGATTCGATTGGGCTGGGTCTTTGGATGATCGACGCTCAACTAGTGGATATTGTATCTTCTTAGGTTGTAATCTTATTTGATGGAGTGCTCGTAAATAAAAGACAGTGTATCGTTCCAGTACTGAAGCTGAATATCGTGGGCTTGCTATTGCTACTACTGAGATTATGTGGTTACAATCTCTTCTTTCAGAATTACAGGTGTCTACTAAATCTCCTCCAATATTATGGTGTGACAATTTTGGAGCAACTTATCTTACCGTTAATCTTATATTTCATGCTCGAACAAAACACATTGAAATAAATTATCATTTTGTTCGTGATCAAGTTTCTTCTAAAAAATTGGATGTTCGGTTCATTTCTTCTAAAGAACAAGTTGCGAGATATATTTACAAAACCGCTTCCCAAAGATAGATTTATTTATCTTAGAACCAAGCTTACGGTTCAAGATGACCCGTTACGCTTGCGGGAGGGTGTTAGGACTACATACGTGTGACGTGATAGTCAAGTATCGGTTTTCATGAATGTTCTAGAATGTGTTATATGTAGAATGTTTGTATTCTAGGAAATTTTAAGATAGGCAATACTTGAGGTACAAGTCGTTAGAGTCTATATATATATATATATATATATATATATATATATATATATATATATATTCTCCTGTATGATCAAATACATTGTAGTGGCAGGATTTCCCACACTACACCCCTCACTATATTTTGATTAATTAGTCCATTGAAAGTTGTATAATTGAGAATGTTTATTGATTAATTTCATGAGTTGTTTACACAGGAAAAGTAGGATTACACTTAGCAAATAAAACACTCTTGATCTTTCTCTCTCCTAATGACTTGCCCAACAATTCCAAAAAGATCTCTCCTACAACAGACTCACTCGACCCTTTATATAGGGTAATACATAGTGGATAATGACTAAGCTATCCTTTATTTTTTTAGGAATGTCTCGCGAAGTGTCGCGATGTACAACTTATTCAATCTCGCGACACTTCTTAACCCTCGCCGGTTCCATGTCTTTCGGTTGTTTTGTGTGTCGTTTCTCATCGCGTCGTTCATTTTAGTTTCTGCGACTCCCTCGCGGTGCCGTCGTTTATTGATCCATGAGCCCTATGCATTGCGATATTATGATCCTACATCTTGCCTCTTTTTTCCTTGAATATTGCTTAAAGAGCGATCTTAAAGGAAAAATCCGTTGTTGTAGTAATCTTTGATCTTTGTTGATGAAGGAACGAGCGGAAGAATACATGTACTTGAAAAGTACGTGCCTCTATTCTTTGCGAAGTTAGGAGCTTCTTTGAGATATATATGAAGTATCGTCTCTTATCTCTCCTCGTATTTCTCCTGCGAAGGGAAGAGCATCATGAGATTTTTACGATATTGTTGCCGCGACTGCTTATCTTTAGAATCTTCAGTTTTATATTTTTACACGGATTTTGATTATTAATGTCTTCTCTTGACACGTCTCTTTCAACCATTTTTTCTTGACCGTTCATGTCTCTTCGCATTAAATGACTTCGTTTTTCTCGAGGCTCTTTTCCCCTATATATAGTTTTCTTCTCCCCTCCTTTTCATCTTTTAGTTTGTCTCTGCAACTTTTCTTTGATTCTCTCCTTCCACAATTTGCGCTCCTGCTCTTCGCAAAGCTTTTTCTTCATCCTTTCTAGCGTGCTTTTAATCTCCAATCTTCCATCCATTCCCATACCGATAAATGGCTTCCATCGATCGTGCATACAAAACTTCTTTCAAGAAGTTCAACGAAGTTGCTCGAGAAGGGTTTTACTCTGTCAACTATTCCTGATCAAGAACCCTCATCTATTCTTTCATTGATAACTATGGTGAATGCGAAATCTCGCTGGGGCGTTCGCCTGAAGAAAAAGGATAATGTCTCTGAAGAGAAATTACTCATGCAAGACATTGACTGGCACCCAGGCAATAATTCCTCTCCTCGTCATTCCAAAGATGAGAAATGGTGGGTCGTACCCTTGATCTTAAATGGTCCTTACATCGCGGGCTCGCATATTCTTCTGCGAATACGCGAGGATATCATCCTTGGGAATTCAAATGGCACGAGAAGAAGAAAGAGGTATGTCCCCGACTTCAAATCTTGCTTTTCGCAACTTTCTTTCTATAATTGCTAAGTTTGTGAAATCTTTCGGATAGCGGGTTGAGAAGAAGCTACAAAAGGATCCGTCGGAGGATACTTTGACATTGCTTCGATAAACTTACAGTGAAGTAAGAATCACTTCCTTTCTTCTTATTTAAAACAATATTGTTGCCTCTGTTTCTTATCTTGACGCGTATGCGAAGGTTGGAGTTGAAGAGACTATTGCTGCAAGACTAAAAATAAAGGTAAAGCGTCGCTCGCAAGGGTAAATCCTCTGCCCCCTTAACTAAGAAGCGAAAGGTCCAATCCTCTTCTCGCCTTAGCTCAAGCTCGAATCTTCCGACGAAGATAACCATGAATCGAACCTTTCTCTCGCCAAGAAGATTCCATCGACCCGAGTTCTTCCATGGATCGGTTATCCAAAGCATTTTCTCGAGGCTGTTTCCAAGGAATGGGAGATGCTCCCTAGCTTCTCTTTGCGGGGCTCCAAACGTGTGTAATGCTGCTTTACTGGAAGGCAATAATTCATTCAATGGAGTCTCTAGAGTTGTGTCTCCTGATCTTTTGAATGCACTTGGGTCTCTGGTATGTGTACTGGCATACTTCCCTGCTAACTTTAAATTGTTTAGTATATGTATATGTTTTAATGATTTTTCTATCTTCTTTTATAGGTTGGAAGATCTTCCTTTGTAGTTGCCTCGGACCTTGAGAGAAGACGCGACAATCTTGAAAAGAAGAATTTGCAATTGAGCAAGAAGATTCAGAATTAGAAACCGGAGGCTGCGTCATCTCGCGATAAAGACGAGAGAATTCAAAAGTTAAACACCGAACTTGATTCCCAAAAGGATAAGGTGTCCACTCTTCAAAACGCCAATCAAAGAACTTTATGGTATAAAGTTTTTCCTCCTTTCACTATTTTTATTTTATCGGTCGCATATTGCTACCTAACTTATTACTTTCGCAGATGTATATAATCTCTCCGATGAGGCTATCCTTCTCCATACATTTCCTGATCCTATGGATAATAACCTTCTTCTCGCTCATCTCAACAACTCTTTAAGTAGTTCATCAAACAAAATTAACTCCCTTTCATTAAATGAACTTCAAGCCAAATATCGTCTTTTAGAAATTGAACATAGATCTGGTTTAAGTGCTGCCAACCAATTTAAACGAATGTTTCTTGAGTCCAATAAAGAAATCAAAATTTTAAGGAAGAAAATTAGTGACCATATAGATGATAAAGATCGCATTGCTAACAATGGTGCACAGGCATTAGCAACATTTCAAAAATCTCTCCTTGAATTACAAATTGAGCGGGATGAATTGCTTCGCCAGAATTCCTTGCTTAGTGAGCGAGAAGATCAAATTCGTTCCCTCCTTGTTATAAATAGTGACGATGAATTCGCACGGGCAGCGAAAGTTTTAGATAATGCCGAAATAATCTAGGTGTTGATGTTAGTCTTCACGCCTTGTTAATACTTCCTTGGTTAAAGATATGATATCGATAGAGAAGGTTATTTATAACACCTTACTACTTCTTACTACGTAGTATTGCTTGTAAATTATTAACTTGTTGTTTCTTATTTGCGAAACTCGAGAAGAGGCTTCAAGTTAGAATTAGAGAACTTGAATCAGAAAGAACATTTTCGCGGGAATTTTCCAAATGAGAATTGAAGAACTCAAACTGAAAAACAACAACTCGCCGAGAGTCTCTCTCTTCGTAATAACAAGTATTCCGGGTTGAAGAAACAATTTGAAACAACGATGGAGAACTTTAATAATGATTCTTCGTTTTCGCAATGGAGCCATGGAGTATGTTTGTAAGCACGAGAACATCCCTCCGCATACATATCCCTGGCTTCTTGAAAAGGTTCCCGAGAATCTACTTTTTTACGATGTTTCGATAGTGAGGCCGCGAAGAAGAAAATTAGCGATGAGAATAATAAACCGATGAATCAGATGAAGAAGAAGAATCACCAAAGATATAACTCTTTTTGTTTTCTTTTGCTGCGTGTAATATCTGTACATTGTTGTATCTCTGTTATAATGAATTTCTTGGATTTCTTCCCCATGAATTCAATCTTCAATCCCCTTTTTTGGTAGTTCTTCCTTGTAATATAATTGGCTAACATTATTGATGTATAACTCTTTCGTCAGAAGATGAATAACAATGTTCCATCTTTTCCATTCCCATACTTGCCTCTGTTATTTATCTTCAGATGGAAGATTTTAGTTGTCTTCTTGTATTTGATAATAATTTTATTGTTAATTGAAATGTATCATCGCGACGGAGTCGCGGGTATCTTCATGAATTGAGTGTTCTATCTCTTTTTGTGGCGACAAGGTCGCAGACATCTTATTGTTAATTGAAATGTATCATCGCGACGGAGTCGCGGGTATCTTCATGAATTGAGTGTTCTATCTCTTTTTGTGGCGACAAGGTCGCAGACCGCCTTTACATTTTCATGTGATGGCTCATTGACCACCTTATCATTTTTGTGTGGTCTTAGGTTAGACCTCCCTAATTAGAGGTCCTCCCACACTACCTTTTATGGCGACAAAATCGCAGGGACGTCTTTACACTTGCGTGTAAAGACCCATTGATCTTGCCTTATCATTTTCCAAGTATTTTTGCCTCTGCAGGATATTTTAGTTGCGACAATATGACAGGCCTAGATATCCTTGCGAACATAAAGCCCCATGACATTGCCGATCGTGCGACAAAATCGCAGGACGTCCGTATACACTTTCATGTAAAGACCCATTGATCTCGCCTTACCCTCGCGTTAGTATTATTGCCTCTGCAGGATCATTGCACAAATATGACAAGCCTAAGTCTCCTTGCGAAAACAAAGCCTCATGACATTTGCGTACATTTTTGGCACCCCCTAATGGAGAGCACCGCCTTATCATCTCCCTAGGTTGCCCCTTCAAGGAGGCGAAACATCGGCCATACAAGACTAGCTCCTCCCATCCGGTCTTAACAACAACCGATTGTTTTTGCACCTCTTATCCCTTATACCTATATGGTTTATGGTTACGAGACGCACCCTAAGTGGAGTTTTCTTCGGGCGAGTGCAACGCATGCCAAGACTTGCCAAGAATGGCCGGGGTAGGTTCATCCATCCCGGGCACTCTGGCTCAATCGTGTACCTCGGCGCCTTGTGCATACACCGACTCCTAAGAAGAGACCTCGGTCGCCCAACCGGGTATAACCTACATATATAGTTGGGAATCCAAGGTACCTCTTCCGGATAGGCTTTCATGGGCCCCAAATTTTCATGGTTCAGGCTTCGGGAGCGGTGTAACCTTCCCCAACTACCACGGCGAGAGATACCCCCTTATATGACGCACTTTAGGTCTTACATTTGCCTCTTACGAAATGTTATTCGCGAACTAGGTGTACGCCATAAAGGTTCGTCCCATTCATTTCGCATTTATATTTGTTAAATCATTCAATCATTCATGTTTCATTATTTGCTGATATTTGTTTTGAAGCATTCGCACGATTCATTTCACTTGTTGTATTTCGCTTTTCTTTCTTAGTCGTATTCTCATTTTACTCTTGGCTGCGAGATTCTACTTTGTCATTACTTCAAGTGTTACTTTGCATCCTGTTTTGTTATTGATTATTCACTTCTTATGCCTTTTGTTACTGCATATCTTTTGCTTCTTCATTGTTATAATATTGGTCCTCTCTAAGTATTCACCTCGCAGGTATGTTCAGCCCTCACTTCTATAGCATCTACCATCGGTTTTCCTTTCTCTGTTCATTTCTCACATGTTGCTTCCAACCCTTTCTTTTGGCACTTCTTTCTTCGCATTTTCTATATCGACCTCATGGCACATTGCGACTCCTTCCAATCTCCTTGTATGATACCAATGCCACTTGGGTGTGGAAATTTTATGCATTGATGGTATGTTGAGGCGACCCCCAAGATTTCATGAAGCCATGGCCTCCCAATTAGTGCATTATACGGGGATTCCACATCAACCACACGAGAATAAGACATCGATTGATAATCCTTGTAGAGGTATGCTCATGTGAACTTCTCCCTTTGGTTTGTTTTGTTTTAGTGCCATTAAAGCCATATATCTTGTAAGTCGAGGGAATCAAATCCTCATCTTTTCCGCCCATCGTCTTGTAAGTATGGTAGAAGAGAATATTCACCGAACTTCCTGTCGATTAGAATTCGGTTGATCGCCCAACAAGCTTCTCGCCTCATCATCTTCTCCATCGACCGGTTTCGGGTTAATCTCTAGTTTCACAACCAACGGGCTATCGTGTGTTTCTCTTCCTTTTGGTACTTCATCTGCGCAGAGAAAGAAATAGTCTTCAACTGCCACTTTTCTAAGCTGCGTCGTTCTCGCCCGGACTCATTATTTCTTTATCATTAGCGTCTCTCGCAAAGACTCTACTGAGTACGTTGTCATGGAAATCTTCGATGGTGCGATAGGAGTGGACAATAGAGTTGCAGTTCAAATTCTTGGCTTTTGTTCCTACTTCTATCACAAATGTTTCCTTTCCTTTCGCTGACACTGTTCTGTGCATCTCTGGTGGTGGTGGTAACGTTTGGCCTGCTTCTTCTCCCTTCAGAAAGTGATTCAGCTTCCCCTGATCAATCATCCTGAGAATAATTCTCTTTATGTTTCTACAATCGTTTGTTTGATGCCCATGGAAGCGATGGTAAGAACAAAACTCATGACTTCTATCGCTTTGGTGGTGGTTCCATTCCAACATTCCAAGGTGCCGGTACATTTTCCATCACAAGTATAGCTTCCCGGATCTTTTCAACGCTAGCATTCGGTGGAGGCATCTTAACTTTCCCATCTTGTTCTATGACTTCTCTGCCCTCCACGGTTATTTTGTCTTCGTCCACCATAAGTTTCTTGCACATGATCTAGCCTCAATCTTCTTATTATTGTTCATTACGGTTGTAGTAGTTCCTTTCACGTTCAAACTCTTCTTGATCGTGGCTTCCCATGGCTACTATCTTCTGCTGTCCCTCATTGACTCTCCTTGCTCTACTTGTCCTTGCGAAGTGCTCGCCACTTTGTATTTATGAATTGAGGTAACAAACTTGCGTTCGCGGCGTTAGAGCTTGTGTTCGCGATCGGATAAGAATTCATTTCATTTTGTCTTTCTTCTAAGGCAATATATTCTTCTGTAATTCTCGGAGTTACGCCATTGTGATTGTATTTTTGACTCTAAAAATTTGAATGTATAACAAGTTAGTCGCGAAGAGAGCATTCACAAATGAGAGTATGAGATATCTCTCCTCAACCCGTCCCGCCATTTCACTACACATGGTCCTCCATCTTCTTGTCAAGCTCATCTTAGGCTCTCGCGAATCCTTTGTTTCAACCCGAATACATCTTGATACACTGTCGCGAGGAGTTGTTACTTATGTATGCTCCCGAAATGTGGCTTGTAAATGATTGAATGATGTGATTGTGTTCCTTGTGAGACCTTCAAACCATTTTAGTGCTTCTCTATTAAGCTTGACGCGAAATATTTGCACAATATGGCATCATGATTCTCCCGTTGTAACATACATCTCATGTAAGCCTTAATATGTTGTATCGCACAGGTTGTTCCATCAAAGATGTTGGTTAATGCGGGTAGATTGCACTTAGGAGGTATTCCTCCCTCCGCCTTCTAGCGTGAAGGGGTTCTTCGGAAGCTTCTGCGATGGCTTCGTCCAGTTGTCTCCTTCCCCTTCCCTTCTATTATTCGGTAATCCTCTCATTTCGGCTAGTTCTCTTAAGATTTGTTCATTTGCCTCGAAATTTGTTTCTCTTTGGTCTTTTTAGCTCTGCTTCTCTCCTTCTTCTCTCGTGCCTATTTTGACCTTCCCGCTCATTATTTTCTCCTCTTCTCTCCTCGCGACGCTCTTCTTCGTCTCTTTTCGTTAATTAAGCACGCCATTATATCGGTTGTTCTCTCTTCTTGGTTGCCTCTCGGCTCTCATCATCTGCACCCTCTCATACTCTTCGTTAATATTTCTATTGGTACGGTTTTGTTCCCTCCTTCTCTCGCGGTTGTCATGGTTATTCTGCCCGGATTGCTTCTTCCATCTCTTGATTTTCCATTTCTGCTCTTATTCTTTCTCTTTCGCGAGTTAGTTGCGCTTGTTCAATGTAGTGTCTCTCAATGTCATCCTCGATCTCTCGGTTTCTTCTCAATTCTTCTCTCCCGTGCGGGATTATTCTTCCTTGTGTGGGTCATTCGGCCCTTGGAGTTGCATGTTTTCTTGATTTTCCCTATTTCGCTCATTTTGAAGATTTTGGGCTGAGGAATATAACGATCTTCTATTTCCCTCTTCTCTCGCCATGCTCTGCGTTTGGATCTTGTGTTTCTTCCTCGGTATTTTCGTTGGTAAAACTCTCCTTCTTTCTTCTCTGTTCGATCTAGAACTTGATCTCACGCTACTTCTAGATCTCCTACTTTGCAATCTCATATTTTCCATCCTCAATTCATGATTTTGTCTTGTCAAGTTTGCTCGCTCCTCTCTTCTAATCGTCTCTCTTCGTGCATTGTTTGTCTCAATCTTTCTAATGCTGCCAATTCTTCATTTCTGGATTCGTTTCTCCATTCATCCCTTGCTCTCCTTGTCCATTGTTCACCAACCGCCTTTGCTCCCCTTCTCTCTCGTCTTTAATCGATCTCCAAGTATGTACACTTACTCTATCATAATCCACAAATGCGTGTGCTCTGGGGAGATCGGTGGTTGATTTTGATCTTCTCTGTCATTTCTCATATTCATCCTTGACGATTCTCCTGTTTCATTCCTCCTTTCTCCAGCAAGTCTCCCACTTCTTCTTACAATCGTTGGTTGCTCTTGTACATTTCTTCTTCTAGCCATCTTTCTTTTCAATGAATTCTTGAGTATCTTTTCCAAATCTCTTCTCTTTAATCCAAATTCTTTCCAATTTCTTCACAATCACTTGCTCGTCCCTGTTTCTAGCGCATATGTAGTAGCAGGATTTCCCACACTACACCCCTCACTATATTTTGATTAATTAGTCCATTGAAAGTTGTATAATTGAGAATGTTTATTGATTAATTTCATGAGTTGTTTACACAGGAAAAGTAGGATTACACTTAGCAAATAAAACACTCTTGATCTTTCTCTCTCCTAATGACTTGCCCAACAATTCCAAAAGATCTCTCCTACAACGAGACTCACTCGACCCTTTATATAGGGTAATACATAGTGGATGACGACTAAGCTATCCTTTATTTTTAAGAATGTCTCGCGAAGTGTCGCCCGTGTACAACTTATTCAATCTCGCGACACTTCTTAACCTCGCCGGGTTCCATGTCTTTCGGTTGTTTTGTGTGTCGTTTCTCATCGCGTCGTTCATTTTAGTTTCCTGCGACTCCCTCGCGGTACCGTCGTTTATTGATCCCGCGAGCCCTATGCATTGCGATATTATGATCCTACATACATTGTAGATGTGGAAAATCCTACTTCTACATCCAAGAAACATAAACGCACACACAAGAAAGTAAACAAGCAAGAGATGTACAAGAACACAAGATATACATTGTTCGGTATGATTACCTACGTCCACGGGGTGAAGGGTTGGCGATCTTATTACTTGAATTGGTGTTACAAGGATGTTTCTAGCTCACAAATTCTCTTTTCCTCACTTACAAGCTCTTAGTGTTCTCTCTTTCTCTCACTGAATGCTTGCCTTATCTCTCTACAAATCCCTTTATTTATAGCCGCAAATGCTAATACATCCGAGTTACAGTGTATGTCATGGTGTATCTCCCTTGATGTTCTCTTCGGCTCTGATTGATGCCCTGTCCGATGTGTTTGGCCGAGCTTGGTGATGTTTCCTCGTGTCGCCTCTTCACCCGATGTTAATGTCTTGGGAGAATGCTATCGATGTCGCTCGTGATACTCTTAGCCGAGTCTTAATTTGATCGAGTCGTCCGTATCTTCTCAACCATTTAGTCAGTCCATTTATTGCTGATGTACCTGATGGCCGTCACGTCCCTACTTTACACGGGTTCCTTTCACATCTCTTTTCTCGCGCCAGGGCTGAAGGGTAGGATTCGGTGCTTTACACTTATTCTCCAATTAATGTCTCGCCTCCTAGGATTGCTCCACCTGTATCTGTGGATTATTTTCACCTACATTTATGCCCCTTCTTTCACTCGTGTGATCGACACGAGGGAAAGAAACCACTTGGCTTCCACGTCATTTGTCATGTCGTATTTTGCGCCATCTTTGTTCCCCACTCCGCTCGTCTTTATGACCGGTTACCTCCTCTGTTGGTTACAATTTCCTGTGGTATAAATCCTTCCCTTAAACCATTGGTTTCTCATTATGCGTTCTTTTTCCAAAATAACATTCTCTCTCCTTCTCACCGTCGCTCCGACGTTTTCTTACCCTCGATCTTTTCGAGAGATCTCAATACTTTTCGCCTTCGGCGATCTTCGCTACTGCAGTCCACCGTGTTTTTATTGTTTGTCTTTATTTCTTTCGGTTTGAGTTCTACCTTTTTGCTTCTTCAATGGCTTCTGCTTCTTCAACTTCTTCTACGACAGAAAAAAGGTGTGTAAGTTATAACTTTTCCGAAGACGATGGTGCTCCTCTCGATTTTTTATTTATTATTGATAGTCATTTCCATCATGATTCCCGCGCTTTGAATTTTCTTTTCTGCGATGGTTCTCCTTCATCTTTATGTAGGAATGATAAGAAGGCCTCCAAGGACTTGACGGACGAACAGGTTCATTCAACAACGAAGGATGACTTCAATCTTCATGATTACAAAGTTACTCTCTTATCAGGCCAGAAGGGAGTTTTGAAGAGAAGTGATGTCACCAGCTTATCCCACTCACCCGAGGCGACAGTCATTAGCAAAGGTCAGCTAGAGCTCGGGTTGCGCTTTCCTCTATATGACCCAAGTCGTCCATTTATGTATGAAGCCCTCTCAAGATCCGCCCCCCATCGAGCCTTGGCTCGGTGGAATGGTAATACTTTCCGCATCATAAATGAGTTCAAAAGCGAAGTATGGGCGGCCGTACTCCTTGCTTGGTCGATATACGATCCTTCTCAAGCGGGCGATAATACTCATGCCGTTTGCTTCCAACTACCGGAGTGGGACTTCTACTAATTGAGACCTCGCTGGTTTTGCTTCTAGCCCTCACCGCAATAAGGTTATCCCCGAGGGCTTTAAGAAGCTTCTTTTGGAAGAGGATCCCAAGGGGAATACTACTAAGACGACTAACAAGCATGCCCGTCATACCAGTGGCGTAGATTGGGATCGAGTTCCGTTAGGCATCTATGGTCCTCTTTATAGTGGCAAGTTTTCTCCTCCGGCCGAGCCCTATCCTTTATGGGTCGTCAATGTTGATCGGGTAAGTTCCCCCGCATTGGTCGATGTCGGCTCATGTCTTTAGCAACGTTTTAATTTTTTCCTGTCTTTTGTAGTTCAAGTCCCAGACCTCCCAACCGGAAGCTCTCGTTCCTCGAAAGAGAAGTTCTAGCACAGGGGCCGAGGAGGAGACAATGAAGGTAACAAATATACTGCTTTGTTTACAGTACATGTACTTGCCCCTATTTGTTGCCTTGAATGTATCTGACGAAGGCTCATGTGCATAAGTCAAAGGTTGAGAAGAGTGGAGCTGGGGTTCAGTTCTTGGGGATGGTGAGGATCCCGAGGATCGAGATTCCTTTATCTTATTTCACGGGGAAGTCGCCTCGAAAACCGCTGATGTTTCTTCTACCATTGTAGGTGGTAAACACATAGGTAAGGCTAAGGAGACCAAGGAGACTTATCTCCGGGAAAAACTATGCCAAGGCAACCCACCGGTAAAGGGATTGTTCTTCTTGATGGTGTTGTGTATCTTGAATCGATGGTGATGATGATGAGGATCTTTTTTATGGAGAGGACGAGGTCGATGGTGGTGAAGAGGAGCCGAAGCAAATGGAGAAGTATGGTGGTGGTAAAAATGATGTGGTTACTCGTGACGAAGAGAATGTTACTTCTGGGAACGAGTTGTTGGAGCCCATTTCTCCTGTGGTCCCTAACTCGGAAGTACCACCTCTTTTACTATCTCGGGCCCTATGTGCAACTCTTTAGGGGCTCTCATTTCTCCTGATTTTGGCTCCTTGTCCGATGAAGAGATGATCAGTTCCGTAGCTTTGTATTCTGCTGGTCTAAAGGGAACATTTGATCGAATTGTAAGTTGTCTTGTCTATCCATAGGTTTGTAGAGTAAAGTGATCGAACGTTTACAATGTTCCTAGGAAGTCAACAAGGAGTTGCTGGATGCTGCTATTCGTCGGAAAGAGCTAGTGGAGAGGAGGATCTTCGGCTTCAATTGAGGCATGAGCAAGGACGGGCCCGAGATCTTGAGAAACGATTGGCCAATGCCCAAGGTACTTGCTTGAAACCCACATCTTAGTGATATATTACGTAGTGCCAATATCTTAAGCTTAGTATTATCTTCTTAGCCGAGGTGTCTATTATTGATCTTGCGCCCGCCTGAGTACCATTGTTAAAGAAAAACTAGACATTGAATCGGGTCATGTTGAGAATCTACAACAAAGAATTGTGAATAAGGATGACAAGATATATCGTCAAGAGTCCGAGCTTGAACAACTTCGAGATGAGTTACGGCTGGTTTCAAAGATTTGATACGTGCCAGACGAGATGGATAATATATCGAGCAAACTTATCTCGGTTCCAAGGGATTGCTTCCGATAAGACGTTGTTGGCCGATAACTTGGAGAGTCAATGTAAGAAGTTCATATGTCAACTTAGGGATCCGCACGTCGATCGTAAGTGACTCTTGAAGGAAAGAGATAATGTCGAGAGTCTAATTAGGAGTTGAAAGAAAGGGTCAGACAACTCGAGAAGGTACCCCAAGAGTTAGAGTGGCTTCAAACGAGATGTCGTGTTTGCGAATGACACATGATTGACAAAAGGCTGATTGGCAAGATCATAAGAAGCACTGCCCCACCAACGAGTTCAATGAGTAGCATTACAACGAGCTAACATCAAAAATATTGGCTCTCGAACATAGTTTACTTAAGTCCGAGGATACTATAAAAGGAGTGTTTCCATTGCTTTAAGGTGTTATCACTACGGGAAAATATCGATTAACTACCCGGAAAAGCTTGATTGTCGAAATGCGATATAAGACGCGTTTATCTATAGGTTGCACAAGGGGGGTTGTAGAAAAGTCTTCAATTCTTTGCAACTCGTCAATAATAGTCGTAAACACGGTTGTCGTTCCATTATATACCACGCTTTTTTCGATTGTGAATGTCTTTGAAATTTCCTCTTAATGCCTAACACAACTCATACAGGTTGTGAAAATAACTCCTACACTACATTTGTTGGAGTTGTAGAAATTTCTTTGACAACTATGGTTAAAGTTGTACGTCATTTCTTTATCAACTATGGTATGAGTTGTATGTCATTTCTTTGACAACCAAGCTATGTGGTAGCGAAAATATTTATTGCAACCTTTTTTACCAGTATTACAATCCACTTGCAACTTTTCATAGCGAGTTGTGGTTATTTTTCATTTGCCAAAAAAACGAAATTGGTCACGACATTCAAAATATACCGGCATTCATTCAAATGTCACCCATCATCAATGTGACAACATTCTAACACCGAACCAATCTTATATCCGAGAGACGCAAATTAATATAACCGTTCTTCCTTGTGAAAATACATTCATCAACAATTTACAATGTGATCATTCGTCAATCAACAATTTACAATGTAATCATTTTGTTAACCTTTCTTACTTGCCTTTGCAGCTACATTGGAGATACCATCATTTTCGATCTTCGTGAACTCCTCTGCAACAACTCCATCGATATTATGACCGCCGTCTTTTTAGCTCGAGCCCCCTTCCGGATGGATTTTCTATATTCTCACTGCATTTGCAATGGCATCCTTAGCGGCATGAGTATTAATCACTACGGTAGCTTGGCGCTCCTCTTCCTCTTCCTCTCTGCTTTGCCGGACCCGCTCAAGAAACTTGTCATCCTCGTGCAGGAGAAAGTGCCACCTTGAAAAGTTGCGGGAAAATGACATTTGTTTTAATGCATGGACACACATAAAAAGCAATGAGGCAAAAAAAAAATTAACCAAGATCTACGAACTTGGCATGGAGAGTTTGTTTTCATGCACAAGTTTACGAATGATAGTGTTTCGGGCCACTAACCAGCCAGTAAGACACAGTGAACATTCATAGTGGAAAGAAGTGGAGACTACATACGGTGAGTTACGTACTTACATTGATGACCTAGCTAAAAAAATAAAAAAAGAGCTATCTACTTACATGGAAGAATAAGTTTTTAGTTTCTCTTACCAATGTGCAATAGAATATTAATAACATCTACTGACTTGAAGTTGCAAAGAATTCTTATCAAACCAACTACATTTGTAATATGCATGATTTGGTAGACGATTTCATTTCCAATTGTAAATTATTAGAATTTCCCATAGTAATATTCCAAGGCAAATGAAATGAAATTTGTGCAGTTCGAGTTAAGTATCCCTATGCTCCTTAGCATGAAATGAACCACATTAATCACCGGGAAGCTTTAAATTACCTTCTCGTATGTATCCAAATGCTCCTTAGCCTCAAATGGAGTCATAGCATAGGACACCTAGGCTCCAAATGTCCACATTAGCATCATGCTCTACACTTTCAACTGTAAACACAACTAGGATTTAGACTTGGTTGTAGTTCATTAAACAAAATTCTTGATCAAAATCTACATTGTTCATGAGACAATCTTGAATACATACCCACTTAAGGTGGCGGGTAATCCAATGTGCCACACATGGTCCGCCTAAGGTTGAACGTCTTTAACCGACCAACCAAAATCAACAATTTTGATTTCATCCTGTCGAGAAATTAAACACATACAAAATTAGTACATGGGCACTTTGCGTCGACCAAAATCAGAAGAAAAAATCATTTAAAGCATAATAGCAACTCGAGCTCCAATCAAGAGATTCTCCGCTTAATGTCCCCGTATGACATGCTTTCCGTGACGATTATATCGAGCTCATGCTAATGATGCAATGCCCCGTTGAAAGAGAAAAAGAATATCGACTTTTCACAAACTCAAAGGAATAGAAGTTCGAATTAAACATCACTTAGACATGAAATATTCCAAATTGGTTACCCGAATTTCTGATCGGCACACTTATATTCCATGTCTTGCTCCACCTCCTAATCGGGGAAGATAGCTAATCCTGCTAGGGTTTCTAATGAAGCAATACCGATTAATAATCGAGTCTTGTGTTAAATATTTTCACTCCATGGATAGGCATCAAAGGCTGTGAAATGTGAAACTGGGGATCAAAAAATTCTTCCAAACAAGAGACAAGTTATGAGTTTCAAACTTGGATTTTACTGAAAGCAAGCACCGAGAACCCTGTATCTTAATAACCTATAGATTTTCTAAAATTTAGCTCACAAAATAGAAAAATAACAGACTCAGTAAAACTAAATACAACACCATACCATACAGATTTTGAAATTCCTTGAATCAAGAGTTGTTATTGACTAATATTTCTCTCCCAAGCAAGTATGAAACTGGGTTTCATGTAATTACAGATTCAAAAGCGAACACACTGGAACAAAATCACCTTCTCGGCCAAGCGTCGGACCGCGGTAGTTAACACAAAAATTTCAGATCGAATTTGGATTTGGCACCTAAAAGTTCTCGACTATATACGTCATCTGCAAAATGAGATCATCCTGCTAATTTTCTGAGTCTTTTCTCTGCAACTTTTGCAACCTTGTTCTGTGGTTCAAGGACAGGAGCATGCTTGAAATCTGCAAGAAGGGGGTTCAAAATTGATAAGAGCAATAACAAACAACAAGGGTGAACCCTAAATTCATTCAAAGACTATTCATAACTGACAAACTTCGAAAACTAGCACGTAGAAGTCTCAATGTCTTGTGAGATTCCAGAAAAAACCAATTGTAACATCTCTTCTTTACCTTTCATCAACGAAGTCACCACCACCTTCACTGATTCAGAGAGGATAAGAATAAAGATCCAGTGCAATTTAGAGATGGGTCACTAGATTTACAAGGTTTTGTTGAGAAGAATTTGAAGGCCCAGGTGATGGACAAGAGTTGGGGTTCACTAATAGATTTATCATGGGATGAGCTTGACAAATCATCTAAGAATTGTTCAAAGTGCTTGAGTTGAATTGAATCGGCTAAGAAAGAATGAGAATAGAAAACGGGTTTGAGGCAGCTGCATCTAAGGAAGTTTTGGCGACTCTGGAGTTCCCTGCAGAGACACAAATAAAAAAGTACAATACATAAATTGTGGTCTTCTGATAAATAAGAAACATAATCAACATTCCAATTCAGATAACAACACAATTCTAGCAAAGTAAAACATATAAAATTCAGAAAACAGCTGAAATTAGTACATATAATCAACACACCCATTTACTCGATCAATAACATCATCTTACCGATCTCTCTACCTCGATTTCCACGAATTCGCTTCTCCAACTTTATTTCGCAGTAGTTTCTCTTTCTCAACACTTTCGAGTTCTTTATGAACCCCATCAAAACAACACCGTTCTTAGTCTTATCACCCTTGAAGAACAACCACGTAAACCCATCACCTAATTCTTCTCAATCATCTCTCGATTCTCGCAATTAAACCCTAAATTTCATCTCTTAGATCAAACACAAACCATCGCTGATCCAGATTTGAACCAAAACCCTAATCAACCAAATCCCATCTCTTGATTTTTCAATTAGCAGACAACAGATTAGAGATGAGTTTCTTGAAATATAGAGATGGAAGAATCGAGTTCGTGAAGCAAATGATTTGAAGCAATTGAAGCTAACGAAACTTGGGTTAGGTTTTTTTTTTTTTTTTGTGAGGGAGGGGAAGATGAGAGGCGAGAGAAAAGTGAGTGAATGAAGATAAGTGAGAGAAAAAGAATTTCGTTTTATCTAAAAGAATTTCAACGGATAAGATGTGGTAGGATGGGGTCATACGGATTATGAAGCTCTTTTGGACGGTATAGATTTAAGTTAAGAGTGTCACACGGATCAAGGCAAGTGTGTTTTCTTTGTGCTTTCTATTTGTGTTAATACGAACTCATATTTTCGGTTTAATTATCAACCTTCGACATGAAAAAAAAATCCAAAAAAAAAAATATTAATAAATTTAGGACATTGTTATCGACATTCTGATATAAAAAAATCCAAAAAATGTATAAGAATGAATCGGGAAAATGAAAAATGAATTCGATAATTGGTGTGTTTCTTTGTGCTTTCTCTTTGTGTTTTTGTGCTTTCTCTTTGTGCTTCCGGTTTGAATTTTGACTAGTCGCATAGGTCATGATGTATCTTTAGTTCACACTGGTAAAACTCAGGTTATAAGATTACTAGAGATGGACAAAAAAATTCAGGACGGTTCTGACTTCAAACTTAACTGCATACATCATTAAATTCGATAAATATGAAGCTCAGTGTTGATTCGAACTTCAAATGTGGTATAACGACATAGAAATTATGAACCAAGAAGCTTCGGGAGGGTTCTGACTTCACACGTAGAAGGATACATCATCGAAATCGATAAATATGAAGCTCGGTGTTGATTCGAACTTCAAATGTGGTATAACGACATAGAAATTATGAACCAAGAAGCTTCGGGAGGTTCGACTTCAAACGTAGAAGGATACATCATTGAAATCGATAAATATGAAGCTCAGTGTTGATTCGAACTTCAAATGTGGTATAACGGCATACAAACTGTGAACCAAGAAGCTCGGGAGGGTTTATGACTTCAAACTTAGAAGGATACATCATTGAAATCGATAAATATGAAGCTCAGTGTCGATTCGAACTTTAAATATGGTATAACGGCATATTGTATGCAAACCATGGATCCGAGATCGAAACCTGTCCGTGAGTGGCCTACTATAAGTTGGAAACTTCGTAAGAACGATGAATCCATCCATTTACAGGTAAGATTCCTTTGGAATATTCCCCGAAACCTTAAACAAACCATATTCTGGCATAATGTACGCATACCACGGCTCCGAGATCGAAACACGGCCGTGATTAGACTACTCTAAGTCCGAAACTTCGTAAGAACGATGAATACATCCATTTACGGGTAAGATTCCTTGAAATATTCCTTGAAACCTTAAACAAACCATATCTTTGGCATATTGTATGCGTACTTTTTGCTCCGAGATCGAAACCTGGTCGGGAGTGGACTACTATAAGTCGGAAACTTGGTAAGAAAGATGAATCCATCCATTTACACGTAAGACTCCTTCGGAATATTCCCCAAAACCTTAAACAAACCCTATTATGGGATATTGTATGCGTATCTTGGCTCCGAGATCGAAACCCGGCCGTGATTGGACTACTCTAAGTCGAAACTTCATAAGAACGATGAATCCATCCATTTACGACTAAGATTCCTTTGGAATATTCCCTAAACCTTAAACAAACCATATTCCGCATAATGTACGCATATCCCGGCTCCGAGATCGAAACCCGGCCGTGATTAGACTACTCTACGTCCGAAACTTCGTAAGAACGATGAATCCATCCATTTACGGGTAAGATTCCTTCAAATATTCCCCGAAACCTTAAACAAACCATATTCTCGCATAATGTACGCATACCACGATCCGAGATCGAAACACAGCCGTGATTGGACTACTCTATGTCCGAAACTTAAGAACGATGAATCCATCCATTTACGGGTAAGATTCCCTCGAAATATTCCCTGAAACCTTAAACAAGTCATATTCTGGCATATTGTACGCATACCCTGGCTCCGAGATCGAAACCTGGCCGTGATTGGACTACTCTAAGTCCGAAAATTCGTAAGAACGATGAATCCATCCATTTACAGGTAAGATTCCTTCGGAATATTCCCTGAAACCTTAAACAAACCATATTCGGCATAATGTACGCATACCATACCTCCGAGATCGAAACACGGCCGTGAGTGGACTACTCTAAGCTCCCGAAACTTCGTAAGAACGATGAATACATCCATTTACAAGATTCCTTCGAAATATTCCCCAAACCTTAAACAAACCATATACGGCATATTGTATGCGTACTTTGGCTCAGAGATCGAAACCCGGTCGGGAGTGGACTACTATAAGTCGGAAACTTGGTAAGAACGATGAATCCATCCATTTACACGTAAGATTCCTTGAAATATTCCCCAAAACCTTAAACAAACCCTATTATGGGATATTGTATGCGTATATTGGCTCCGAGATCGAAACCGGCCGTGATTGGACTACTCTATGTCCGAAACTTCGTAAGAACGATGAATCCATCCATTTACAGGTAAGATTCCTTGAAATATTCCACTGAAACCTTAAACAAGTCATATTACGGCATATTGTACGCATACCATGGCTCCGAGATCGAAACACGGCCGTGATTGGACTACTCTAAGTCCGAAAATTCGTAAGAACGATGAATCCATCCATTTACGGTAAGATTACTTCGAATATTCCCCGAAACCTTAAACAAACCATATTCGGCATATTGTACGCATACCCCAGCTCCGAGATCGAAACCCAGCCGTGATTGGACTACTCTAAGTCGAAAACTTCGTAAGAACGATGAATCCATCCATTTACGACTAAGATTCCTTTGGAATATTCCCAGAAACCTTAAACAAACCATATTCTGGCATAATGTACGCATATCCACGGCTCCGAGATCGAAACCCGCCGTGATTAGACTACTCTACGTCCGAAACTTCGTAAGAACGATGAATCCATCCATTTACAGGTAAGATTCCTTCGAAATATTCCCCGAAACCTTAAACAAACCATATTCTGGCATTATGTACGCATACCCTGGATCCGAGATCGAAACCTGGCCGTGATTGGACTACTCTATGTCCGAAACTTCGTAAGAACGATGAATCCATCCATTTACAGGTAAGATTCCTTCGAAATATTCCCCGAAACCTTAAACAAGTCATATTCTGGCATATTGTACGCATACCCTGGCTCCGAGATCGAAACGTGGCCGTGATTGGACTACTCTAAGTCCGAAAATTCGTAAGAAACGATGAATCCATCCATTTACAGTAAGATTCCTTGAATATTCCCGAAACCTTAAACAAACCATATTCCGGCATAATGTACGCATACCCCTGCTCCGAGATCGAAACCCGGTCGGGAGTGGACTACTATAAGTCGGAAACTTCGTAAGAACGATGAATACATCCATTTACAGGTAAGATTCCTTCGAAATATTCCTTGAAACCTTAAACAAACCATATACTGGCATATTGTATGCGTACTTTGGCTCCGAGATCGAAACCTGGTCGGGAGTGGACTACTATAAGTCGGAAACTTGGTAAGAACGATGAATCCATCCATTTACACGTAAGATTCCTTCAAATATTCCCGAAACCTTAAACAAACCCCATTATGGGATATTGTATGCGTATCTTGGCTCCGAGATCGAAACCTGGCCGTGATTGGACTACTCTATGTCCGAAACTTCGTAAGAACGATGAATCCATCCATTTACAGGTAAGATTCCTTCGGAATATTCCCTGAAACCTTAAACAAGGCATATTCTGGCATATTGTACGCATACCCCGGCTCGAGATCGAAACCAAGCCGTGATTGGACAACTCTAAGTCCGAAAATTCGTAAGAACGATGAATCCATCCATTTACGGGTAAGATTCCTTCGAATATTCCCTGAAACCTTAAACAAACCATATTCTAGCATATTGTACGCATACCACGGCTCCGAGATCGAAACCCGTCGTGATTGGACTACTCTAAGTTAGAAACTTCGTAAGAACGATGAATCCATCCATTTACAGGTAAGATTCCTTCGAAATATTCCCTGAAACCTTAAACAAACCATATTCTGGCATAATGTACGCATATCCTGGCTCCGAGATCGAAACCTCGCCGTGATTAGACTACTCTATGTCCGAAACTTAAGTAAGAACGATAAATACATCCATTTACGGTAAGATTCCTTCAAATATTCCCTGAAACCTTAAACAAGTCATATTCTGGCATATAGTACGCATACCCTGGCTCCGAGATCGAAACCTGGCCGTGATTAGACTACTCTAAGTCCGAAACTTGGTAAGAACGATGAATCCATCCATTTACACGTAAGATTCCTTTGGAATATTCCCCGAAACCTTAAACAAACCCTATTATGGGATATTGTATGCGTATGTTGGCTCCGAGATCGAAACCTGGCCGTGATTGGACTACTCTAAGTCAGAAACTTTGTAAGAACGATGAATACATCCATTTACAGGTAAGATTCCTTCGAAATATTCCCTGAAACCTTAAACAAACCATATTCTGGCATAATGTATGCATATCCTGGCTCCGAGATCGAAACCTGACCGTGATTGGACTACTATATGTCTGAAACTTCGTAAGAACGATGAATACATCCATTTACAGGTAAGATTCCTTCGAAATATTCCCTGAAACCTTAAACAAGTCATATTCTCGCATAATGTACGCATACCCTAGCTCCGAGATCGAAACACAGGTGGGAGTGGACTACTATATAAGTCGGAAACTTGGTAAGAAAGATGAATCCATCCATTTACACGTAAGACTCCTTCGGAATATTCCCAAAACCTTAAACAAACCCTATTATGGGATATTGTATGCGTATCTTGGCTCCGAGATCGAAACCCGGCCGTGATTGGACTACTCTAAGTCGAAACTTCATAAGAACGATGAATCCATCCATTTACACTAAGATTCCTTTGGAATATTCCCAGAAACCTTAAACAAACCATATTCTGGCATAATGTACGCATATCCTGGCTCCGAGATCGAAACCTGGCCGTGATTAGACTACTCTATGTCCGAAACTTCGTAAGAACGATGAATCCATCCATTTACAGGTAAGATTCCTTCGAAATATTCCCTGAAACCTTAAACAAACCATATTAAGGCATAATGTACGCATACCCCGGATCCGAGATCGAAACCCGGCCGTGATTGGACTACTCTATGTCCGAAACCGTAAGAACTATGAATCCATCCATTTACGGGTAAGATTCCTTCGAAATATTCCCCGAAACCTTAAACAAGTCATATTCTCGGCATATTGTACGCATACCTCGGCTCCGAGATCGAAACACGGCCGTGATTGGACTACTCTAAGTCCGAAAATTCGTAAGAACGATGAATCCATCCATTTATAGGTAAGATTCCTTGGAATATTCCCCTGAAACCTTAAACAAACCATATTACGGCATAATGTACGCATACCACGGCTCCGAGATCGAAACCTGGCCGTGAGTGGACTACTATAAGTCGGAAACTTCGTAAGAACGATGAATACATCCATTTACAGGTAAGATTCCTTCGAAATATTCCCTGAAACCTTAAACAAACCATATACTGGCATATTGTATGCGTACTTTGGCTCCGAGATTGAAACCTGGTCGGGAGTGGACTACTATAAGTCGGAAACTTGGTAAGAACGATGAATCCATCCATTTACACGTAAGATTCCTTCGAAATATTCCCTGAAACCTTAAACAAACCCTATTATGGGATATTGTATGCGTATCTTGGCTCCGAGATCGAAACCTGGCCGTGATTGGACTACTCTATGTCCGAAACTTCGTAAGAACGATGAATCCATCCATTTACGGTAAGATTCCTTCAAATATTCCCGAAACCTTAAACAAGTCATATTCTGGCATATTGTACGCATACCATGGCTCCGAGATCGAAACCTGGCCGTGATTGGACAACTCTAAGTCCGAAAATTCGTAAGAACGATGAATCCATCCATTTACAGGTAAGATTCCTTCGGAATATTCCCCGAAACCTTAAACAAACCATATTCTAGCATATTGTACGCATACCCTGGCTCCGAGATCGAAACCTGGCCGTGATTGGACTACTCTAAGTTAGAAACTTCGTAAGAACGATGAATCCATCCATTTACAGGTAAGATTCCTTCAAATATTCCCGAAACCTTAAACAAACCATATTCGGCATAATGTACGCATATCCCGGCTCCGAGATCGAAACCTCGCCGTGATTAGACTACTCTATGTCCGAAACTTAAAGAACGATGAATACATCCATTTACAGGTAAGATTCCTTCGAAATATTCCCTGAAACCTTAAACAAGTCATATTCTGGCATATAGTACGCATACCCTGGCTCCGAGATCGAAACCTGGCCGTGATTAGACTACTCTAAGTCCGAAACTTGGTAAGAACGATGAATCCATCCATTTACACGTAAGATTCCTTTGGAATATTCCCGAAAACCTTAAACAAACCCTATTATGGGATATTGTATGCGTATGTTGGCTCCGAGATCGAAACCCGGCCGTGATTGGACTACTCTAAGTCGAAACTTTGTAAGAACGATGAATACATCCATTTACGAGGTAAGATTCCTTCGAAATATTCCCCGAAACCTTAAACAAACCATATTCTGGCATAATGTACGCATATCCTGGCTCCGAGATCGAAACCTGACCGTGATTGGACTACTATATGTCTGAAACTTCGTAAGAACGATGAATACATCCATTTACAGGTAAGATTCCTTCGAAATATTCCCCGAAACCTTAAACAAGTCATATTCTGGCATAATGTACGCATACCCTAGCTCCGAGATCGAAACCTGGTCGGGAGTGGACTACTATAAGTCGGAAACTTGGTAAGAAAGATGAATCCATCCATTTACACGTAAGACTCCTTCGGAATATTCCCCAAAACCTTAAACAAACCCTATTATGGGATATTGTATGCGTATCTTGGCTCCGAGATCGAAACCTGGCCGTGATTGGACTACTCTAAGTCAGAAACTTCATAAGAACGATGAATCCATCCATTTACAGCTAAGATTCCTTTGGAATATTCCCCGAAACCTTAAACAAACCATATTCTGGCATAAAGTACGCATATCCACGGCTCGAGATCGAAACCGGCCGTGATTAGACTACTCTACGTCCGAAACTTCGTAAGAACGATGAATCCATCCATTTACGGTAAGATTCCTTCGAAATATTCCACAAACCTTAAACAAACCATATTACGGCATAATGTACGCATACCACGGATCAGATCGAAACTCGATGATTGGACTACTCTATGTCGAAACTTCGTAAGAACTATGAATCCATCCATTTACAGGTAAGATTCCTTCAAATATTCCCCAAACCTTAAACAAGTCATATTGGCATATTGTACGCATACCAGCTCAGAGATCGAAACACGGCCGTGATTGGACTACTCTAAGTCCGAAAATTCGTAAGAACGATGAATCCATCCATTTACGGGTAAGATTCCTTCTAATATTCCTGAAACCTAAACAAACCATATTCTGGCATAATGTACGCATACCCTGGCTCCGAGATCGAAACCTGGCCGTGAGTGGACTACTCTAAGTCGGAAACTTCGTAAGAACGATGAATACATCCATTTACAGGTAAGATTCCTTCGAAATATTCCCTGAAACCTTAAACAAACCATATACTGGCATATTGTATGCGTACTTTGGCTCCGAGATCGAAACCTGGTCAGGAGTGGACTACTATAAGTCGGAAACTTGGTAAGAACGATGAATCCATCCATTTACAGGTAAGATTGCTTCGAAATATTCCCTGAAACCTTAAACAAACCCTATTATGGGATATTGTATGCGTATATTGGCTCCGAGATCGAAACCTGGCCGTGATTGGACTACTCTATGTCCGAAACTTCGTAAGAACGATGAATCCATCCATTTACAGGTAAGATTCCTTCGAAATATTCCCTGAAACCTTAAACAAGTCATATTCTGGCATATTGTACGCATACCATGGCTCCGAGATCGAAACCTGGCCGTGATTGGACTACTCTAAGTCCGAAAATTCGTAAGAACGATGAATCCATCCATTTACAGGTAAGATTCCTTCGGAATATTCCCTGAAACCTTAAACAAACCATATTCTGGCATATTGTACGCATACCCTGGCTCCGAGATCGAAACCTGGCCGTGATTGGACTACTCTAAGTCAGAAACTTCGTAAGAACGATGAATCCATCCATTTACAGGTAAGATTCCTTTGGAATATTCCCCGAAACCTTAAACAAACCATATTCTGGCATAATGTACGCATATCCCGGCTCCGAGATCGAAACCCGCCGTGATTAGACTACTCTACGTCCGAAACTTCGTAAGAACGATGAATCCATCCATTTACAGGTAAGATTCCTTCAAATATTCCCTGAAACCTTAAACAAACCATATTCGGCATTATGTACGCATACCCGGATCCGAGATCGAAACCTCGCCGTGATTGGCCTACTCTATGTCCGAAACTTCGTAAGAACGATGAATCCATCCATTTACAGTTAAGATTCCTTCGAAATATTCCCTGAAACCTTAAACAAGTCATATTCTGGCATATTGTACGCATACCCTGGCTCCGAGATCGAAACCTGGCCGTGATTGGACTACTCTAAGTCCGAAAATTCGTAAGAACGATGAATCCATCCATTTACAGGTAAGATTCCTTCGAATATTCCCCGAAACCTTAAACAAACCATATTCGGCATAATGTACGCATACCCCGGCTCCGAGATCGAAACCCGGGCCGTGAGTGGACTACTCTAAGTCGGAAACTTCGTAAGAACGATGAATACATCCATTTACGGTAAAGATTCCTTCAAATATTCCCCGAAACCTTAAACAAACCATATACCGGCATATTGTATGCGTACTTTGGCTCCGAGATTGAAACCTTGGCGGGAGTGGACTACTATAAGTCGGAAACTTGGTAAGAACGATGAATCCATCCATTTACACGTAAGATTCCTTCAAATATTCCCTAAACCTTAAACAAACCCTATTATGGGATATTGTATGCGTATCTTGGCTCCGAGATCGAAACCTGGCCGTGATTGGACTACTCTATGTCCGAAACTTCGTAAGAACGATGAATCCATCCATTTACAGGTAAGATTCCTTCGAAATATTCCCTGAAACCTTAAACAAGTCATATTCTGGCATATTGTACGCATACCCTGGCTCCGAGATCGAAACCTGGCCGTGATTGGACAACTCTAAGTCCGAAAATTCGTAGAACGATGAATCCATCCATTTACGGTAAGATTCCTTCGGATATTCCCGAAACCTTAAACAAACCATATTCTCGGCATAATGTACGCATACCCTGGCTCCGAGATCGAAACCCGGCCGTGATTGGACTACTCTAAGTCGGAAACTTCGTAAGAACGATGAATACATCCATTTACGGGTAAGATTCCTTCGAAATATTCCCGAAACCTTAAACAAACCATATACGGCATATTGTATGCATACTTTGGCTCCGAGATCGAAACCTGGTCGGGAGTGGACTACTATAAGTCGGAAACTTGGTAAGAACGATGAATCCATCCATTTACACGTAAGATTCCTTCGAAATATTCCCCGAAACCTTAAACAAACCCTATTATGGGATATTGTATGCGTATATTGGCTCCGAGATCGAAACCTGGCCGTGATTGGACTACTCTATGTCCGAAACTTCGTAAGAACGATGAATCCATCCATTTACAGGTAAGATTCCTTCGAAATATTCCCTGAAACCTTAAACAAGTCATATTCTGGCATATTGTACGCATACCCTGGCTCCGAGATCGAAACCTGGCCGTGATTGGACAACTCTAAGTCCGAAAATTCGTAAGAACGATGAATCCATCCATTTACAGGTAAGATTCCTTCGGAATATTCCCTGAAACCTTAAACAAACCATATTCTAGCATATTGTACGCATACCCTGGCTCCGAGATCGAAACCTGGCCGTGATTGGACTACTCTAAGTTAGAAACTTCGTAAGAACGATGAATCCATCCATTTACAGGTAAGATTCCTTCGAAATATTCCCTGAAACCTTAAACAAACCATATTCTGGCATAATGTACGCATATCCTGGCTCCGAGATCGAAACCTCGCCGTGATTAGACTACTCTATGTCCGAAACTTCGTAAGAACGATGAATACATCCATTTACAGGTAAGATTCCTTCGAAATATTCCCTGAAACCTTAAACAAGTCATATTCGGCATATAGTACGCATACCCTGGCTCCGAGATCGAAACCTGGCCGTGATTAGACTACTCTAAGTCCGAAACTTGGTAAGAACGATGAATCCATCCATTTACACGTAAGATTCCTTTGGAATATTCCCCGAAACCTTAAACAAACCCTATTATGGGATATTGTATCTGCGTATGTTGGCTCCAGAGATCGAAACACGCCGTGATTGGACTACTCTAAGTCGAAACTTTGTAAGAACGATGAATACATCCATTTACGGGTAAGATTCCTTCGAAATATTCCTAAAACCTTAAACAAACCATATTACGGCATAATGTACGCATATCCTGCTCCGAGATCGAAACCGACCGTGATTGGACTACTATATGTCCGAAACTTCGTAAGAACGATGAATACATCCATTTACGAGGTAAGATTCCTTCGAAATATTCCCCGAAACCTTAAACAAACCATATTACGGCATAATGTACGCATATCCACGGCTCCGAGATCGAAACCTGGCCGTGATTAGACTACTCTACGTCCGAAACTTCGTAAGAACGATGAATCCATCCATTTACAGGTAAGATTCCTTCGAAATATTCCCTGAAACCTTAAACAAACCATATTCTGGCATAATGTACGCATACCCTGGATCCGAGATCGAAACCTGGCCGTGATTGGACTACTCTATGTCCGAAACTTCGTAAGAACTATGAATCCATCCATTTACAGGTAAGATTCCTTCGAAATATTCCCTGAAACCTTAAACAAGTCATATTCTGGCATATTGTACGCATACCTGGCTCCGAGATCGAAACCTGGCCGTGATTGGACTACTCTAAGTCCGAAAATTCGTAAGAACGATGAATCCATCCATTTACAGGTAAGATTCCTTCGGAATATTCCCCGAAACCTTAAACAAACCATATTCTGGCATAATGTACGCATACCCTGGCTCCGAGATCGAAACCTGGCCGTGAGTGGACTACTCTAAGTCGGAAACTTCGTAAGAACGATGAATACATCCATTTACAGGTAAGATTCCTTCGAAATATTCCCTGAAACCTTAAACAAACCATATTCTGGCATATTGTATGCGTACTTTGGCTCCGAGATCGAAACCTGGTCGGGAGTGGACTACTATAAGTCGGAAACTTGGTAAGAACGATGAATCCATCCATTTACACGTAAGATTCCTTCGAAATATTCCCCGAAACCTTAAACAAACCCTATTATGGGATATTGTATGCGTATATTGGCTCCGAGATCGAAACCTGGCCGTGATTGGACTACTCTATGTCCGAAACTTCGTAAGAACGATGAATCCATCCATTTACAGGTAAGATTCCTTCGAAATATTCCCTGAAACCTTAAACAAGTCATATTCTGGCATATTGTACGCATACCATGGCTCCGAGATCGAAACCTGGCCGTGATTGGACTACTCTAAGTCCGAAAATTCGTAAGAACGATGAATCCATCCATTTACAGGTAAGATTCCTTCGAATATTCCCTGAAACCTTAAACAAACCATATTCTGGCATATGGTACGCATACCCTGGCTCCGAGATCGAAACCTGGCCGTGATTGGACTACTCTAAGTCAGAAACTTCATAAGAACGATGAATCCATCCATTTACAGCTAAGATTCCTTTGGAATATTCCCTGAAACCTTAAACAAACCATATTCTGGCATAATGTACGCATATCCTGGCTCCGAGATCGAAACCTGGCCGTGATTAGACTACTCTACGTCCGAAACTTCGTAAGAACGATGAATCCATCCATTTACAGGTAAGATTCCTTCGAAATATTCCCTGAAACCTTAAACAAACCATATTCTGGCATTATGTACGCATACCACGGATCCGAGATCGAAACCTGGCCGTGATTGGACTACTCTATGTCCGAAACTTCGTAAAACGATGAATCCATCCATTTACGGAGGTAAGATTCCTTCAAATATTCCACGAAACCTTAAACAAGTCATATTCGGCATATTGTACGCATACCCCGGCTCCGAGATCGAAACCTGGCCGTGATTGGACTACTCTAAGTCCGAAAATTCGTAAGAACGATGAATCCATCCATTTACAGGTAAGATTCCTTCGAATATTCCCCAAACCTTAAACAAACCATATTACGGCATAATGTACGCATACCCTGGCTCCGAGATCGAAACACGGCCGTGAGTGGACTACTCTAAGTCGGAAACTTCGTAAGAACGATGAATACATCCATTTACGAGGTAAGATTCCTTCGAAATATTCCCTGAAACCTTAAACAAACCATATACTGGCATATTGTATGCGTACTTTGGCTCCGAGATTGAAACCTTGGCGGGAGTGGACTACTATAAGTCGGAAACTTGGTAAGAACGATGAATCCATCCATTTACACGTAAGATTCCTTCGGAATATTCCCCGAAACCTTAAACAAACCCTATTATGGGATATTGTATGCGTATCTTGGCTCCGAGATCGAAACCTGGCCGTGATTGGACTACTCTATGTCCGAAACTTCGTAAGAACGATGAATCCATCCATTTACAGGTAAGATTCCTTGAAATATTCCCTGAAACCTTAAACAAGTCATATTCTGGCATATTGTACGCATACCCTGGCTCCGAGATCGAAACACAGCCGTGATTGGACAACTCTAAGTCCGAAAATTCGTAAGAACGATGAATCCATCCATTTACAGGTAAGATTCCTTGAATATTCCTGAAACCTTAAACAAACCATATTCTCGGCATAATGTACGCATACCCCTGCTCCGAGATCGAAACCAGGCCGTGAGTGGACTACTCTAAGTCGGAAACTTCGTAAGAACGATGAATACATCCATTTACGGGTAAGATTCCTTGAAATATTCCTGAAACCTTAAACAAACCATATACGGCATATTGTATGCGTACTTTGGCTCAGAGATCGAAACACAGTCGGGAGTGGACTACTATAAGTCGGAAACTTGGTAAGAACGATGAATCCATCCATTTACACGTAAGATTCCTTCGAAATATTCCCGAAACCTTAAACAAACCCTATTATGGGATATTGTATGCGTATATTGGCTCAGAGATCGAAACCTGGCCGTGATTGGACTACTTCTATGTCCGAAACTTCGTAAGAACGATGAATCCATCCATTTACGAGTAAGATTCCTTGAAATATTCCCCGAAACCTTAAACAAGTCATATTCTCGCATATTGTACGCATACCACAGCTCCGAGATCGAAACCTGGCCGTGATTGGACAACTCTAAGTCCGAAAATTCGTAAGAACGATGAATCCATCCATTTACGGGTAAGATTCCTTCGAAATATTCCCTGAAACCTTAAACAAACCATATTCTAGCATATTGTACGCATACCCTGGCTCCGAGGTCGAAACCTGGCCGTGATTGGACTACTCTAAGTTAGAAACTTCGTAAGAACGATGAATCCATCCATTTACAGGTAAGATTCCTTCGAAATATTCCCTGAAACCTTAAACAAACCATATTCTGGCATAATGTACACATATCCTCGGCTCGAGATCGAAACCTCGCCGTGATTAGACTACTCTATGTCCGAAACTTCGTAAGAACGATGAATACATCCATTTACAGGTAAGATTCCTTGAAATATTCCCCGAAACCTTAAACAAGTCATATTCGGCATATAAGTACGCATACCACAGCTCCGAGATCGAAACACGGCCGTGATTAGACTACTCTAAGTCCGAAACTTGGTAAGAACGATGAATCCATCCATTTACACGTAAGATTCCTTTGGAATATTCCCGAAACCTTAAACAAACCCTATTATGGGATATTGTATGCGTATGTTGGCTCGAGATCGAAACACGGCCGTGATTGGACTACTCTAAGTCGAAACTTTGTAAGAACGATGAATACATCCATTTACGGGTAAGATTCCTTGAAATATTCCACCAAACCTTAAACAAACCATATTACGGCATAATGTACGCATATCCCGGCTCCGAGATCGAAACCCGACCGTGATTGGACTACTATATGTCCTGAAACTTCGTAAGAACGATGAATACATCCATTTACGAGGTAAGATTCCTTGAAATATTCCACGAAACCTTAAACAAGTCATATTCGGCATAATGTACGCATACCCTAGCTCCGAGATCGAAACTCCTGCAATTAGACTACTCTAAGTCCGAAACATCATAAGAAACGATGAATACATCCATTTACGGGTAAGATTCCTTGAAATATTCCACTGAAACCTTAAACAAACCATACTGGCATAATGTACGCATACCACAGCTCCGAGATCGAAACACAGCCGTGATTGGACTACTCTAAGTCGAAACTTCGTGAGAACGATGAATACATCCATTTACGGGTAAGATTCCTTCGAAATATTCCCTAAAACCTTAAACAAACCATATTCTCGGCATATTGTACGCATATCCTGGCCTCCCGAGATCAAAACACGGCCGTGATTGGACTACTCTAAGTCCGAAATTTCATAAGAACGAAGAATCCATCCATTTACTGAATAAGATTCCTTTGGAATATTCCGAGAGAACATTAAACCAACCTATTCTAGCATATTGTATGCAAACCACGGATCCGAGATCGAAACACGGCCGACAGTGGACTACTTTAAGTTGGAAATTTCGTAAAGAACGATGAATCCATCAATTTACAAGTAATATTCTTTTGTAATATTCCCCGAAGCATTAAGCAATCCCTATTCTAGCATATTGTATGCAAACCCTGGCTCCGAGATTGAAACCTGACCAGGAACGGACTAGTATAAGTCTGAGAGTTCGTAAGAACGATGAATACAACCATTTACGGGTAAGATTCCATGGGAATATTCTCAGAAACCTTCAACACACACGAATTCATCAACTTCGAGAAAGAAACGGCCGAGATCGAAACCTGCCATGAGTGGACTAATATAAGTTTGAAAGTTCGCAAAGACGATGAATCAACTATTTACGGGTAAGATTCCATGGAATATTCTCGAAACCTTAAACACACACAAATTCGTCAACTTTGAGAAAGAAACTAGCTCAGGGATCGAAACGTGGCCATGAGCGGACTACTTTAAGTCCGAAAGTTTGCAAAGACGATGAATCCAACCATTTTTGGGTAAGATTGCATGGGAATATTCTCATAAACCTTAAACACATACAAATTCGTCAACTTCGAGAAAGAAACTGGCTCCGCGATCGAAACTTGGCCATGAGCGGACTACTATAAGTCTGAAAGTTCGGAAAGACGATGAATCCACCCATTTACGGGTAAGATTCCATGGGAATATTCTTAGCAGAAGTGAGAAAAATTTAGCATAAGTGTTTATACCTCAACGACAACTCTTATAAAGGTTGTCAATAGCGATGAAAAAAGAAAATTTAGCGAAGTGAGAAAATTTTAGCGAAGTGAGAAGTTTTTCTAAGTGAATAAAATTTAGCGAGTGGGAATTTTTTCGAAGTGAGAAAAATTTAGCAAAAGTGTTTATATCTTTACGACGACTCTTAAGGGGTTGTAGAAGGTCTATTTATCCTTTTTCTTCTTATCTTTTCCATCTCCCATCATAACCATCCATTTACATCATAACCGTCCATTTATTTCTTTTCCTTAACATGTTTTTTCCTTATCACTTTTTTATAAAAGTAAATGTAAAATATAAAGCGAGACATGCATGTAAATGTGGAAGGGTGGTTGAAATCAAGTCTTAGACAGAGGAGGTTCGGAGTTCGATTCACCTTAGCCTCCTTTTTTTTTCAAAGTCAATTTATCATTTACAACTCTTGTAAAGGTTGTGAATGTTGATTAAAAGAAAAAGCACAAATCTACCGAGTATTGTGAATCCGTGAGGGATGGTTGGCGTCTTGTACTAACACCTAGTAAGCTTGGGTTCGATTCTCTACAAGAACATTTTTCAAATTTTTTTTTCTTATCTTCAACGACTCTTATTAGTGTTGTTTTAAAATCATTCACTACCTTTAGGATGTGAGTTGTAAATTCTAAAGGTGGTCACTTCTCTCTACAACCCTTTTCACACAACAAGTTGTGGTTCGATTCTCGTCTTGCTCTTAGGAACTCGTTGGTCCTAAGAGTTGGACATATTTTACTTTGACAACGCTTTTTGTTGGAAAAAGTTGTAAAACATACTACATTTTACAACTTTTAATTTACGAGTTGTCAATCTACGATTTGTAGATTACTAATTTTCCCGTAGTGTATTGTGTGTAATATGTTTTGGTTATAGTCGTTCTTTTGTTATGTTGCCCTTGTCATAATTCTAACCGGTGTCTTTTCCCCTGCAGCCGAGCAAGAGAAAGTGAATTTGTTGGGGGAGGAGAATGCTCAACTGAAGGCGAGGGAGACCCATCTGCTTGGGCAAGTAGCCACTGCTGAGGCGGCATCAACTCTGTTGACTCGGAGTCTCGGCTGCCAAAGAAGGAGGTTCAATTCAGTTTGGTTGTTAAAGTGAAGGAAGGTGTTAAAGCGATGATGAACAAGAAGCGAGCCGTCTTTCTTTGCTAAAAGGCCGGTTCGGGATCGGTGCCTCCAAAGGCATATATGGACCTTTTGTAGTCTTTGCACCACTATTCTGCTCCTTATGTTGGGATGTAATTCTTTTGAACACCTTTATTTTCTTTCCCAACTCTTTGTTTTATAGGGTGATGCATCGCCAACCGGTTATTTTCTTATTACTTGACATTCTTCCTTATGCCTTTTTGTTCATACTTTGGTTGTCTATTAATGTTGAGCTTGTTGTTCCTTGCAACAAAGTGTGTTAATATGTTAGCATAAATTCCATTTCTGTCGAACACACTCAACAGGGAGGGTCATCGGGACCAATGCCATGTCCCGATTGAGGTATCTCATCACCGTCATATCGATCTAGTGGTAGGGTATTGGTCTTTCCTAAACTTTATTGGCTCGATATCCCCAAGGAGCTATCAGTTAGCTACCTTGGGTAAGTGATTTCGGCCACTTGCGATGGGAGCAATGTTGTATGCATATGCTCGATTTTCAGGTACTCATGCCCCGACAATCGGCCGCTGGTTTCCAACCACCAGAGCCCTTATACTACCTCGCACACTGGCACCACCAAGAGTTCGAATAGCCCGTCGAGTGTAAGGAACCTCGACACTTGCACACTACCGTCACCTCGAGTACGAATGCCCATTAGAGTGTAAGTCACCTCGGCACTTGCACACTTCCGTCGCCCCGAGTACGAATGACCATTAAACGCAATTATCATAGTTTCTAACCCACGTGGATTTTTAAGGATACGAATGAGGAGATAAAGGTGGTGGAACGTTAGGGTTCATCTGTATGTGAAGATTGGATTTAGGGGTCTTATCACCATTCAAAATCAGTACTCAAATCACCATTTCAAATCAACAAATATTCAAAAAATTTCAATCAAAAGAAGGGTTATAACAGTGAAGTCTTAATTTGGGGTGTTTTATCTTTTACGGTCAAACCCAAATTACTGAAAACCCTAAATCTCATAAAACACAACATATGAATCGAGATGATTATATCAAATTCAAATCAGTTATAAACATGAAGAAAAATCTCATATAAGAAAACCCTCAATTTAATTAGAGTTTCATAAAAAGTACAACGAATCAGATGATTAAAAATATAAAAATCCTTACTGATTTCGAGTTTCGATCTATTCACGATTTCTTCACTTCAATATGGTTAATGATATGAGAAAATGAAAATCAGAAAAATTCAGTAGAGAAAGGTTAAGGGAAGGTTTCATCTTTGATAAACCCACGATCGAGGAGAATGCGGAGGCCGTTTTTTTTTCAATCTGTGTTCGGTTTTTGGCGAGTAGTTTCTAGGTTTTTTTAGAGTTAGGCTTTAGTGATTTTTGTATTATTAGTATTTTTTCAACTCTTTGGGGTGGAAGTTAAAGGGAAGGGGTGATTAGAAACAAAATAAAATGACAGATTTTTTATGTTAATTATCAAACAAGATGTTATTAGACGCATCTCAACTGTAGACTATTTAACGACAGATGGGACTGTCGTTTTAAATCAAGTGTCCTAAAAAACCTAATTTTGGACTAGTGTTGGTTTGGCATTGTTGCCATGGTGCGCAGTATGCGGCTTGGTTTGGCATTGTTGCCATGGTGCGCAGTATGCGGCTTGGTTTGGCATTATTGCCATGGTGCGCGGGTGCGGCTTGGTTTGGCATTGTTGCCATGGTGCGCGATATGCGGCTTGGTTTAGCATTGTTGCCATGGTGCGCGGGTGCGGCTTTTGGTTTGGCATTGTTGCCATGGTGCGCGATATCTCGGCTTGGTTTAGCATTGTTGCCATGGTGCGCGATATCTGCGGCTTGGTTTGGCATTGTTGCCATGGTGCGATATGCGGCTTGGTTTTGGCATTGTTGCCATGGTGCGCAGTATGCGGCTTGGTTTGGCATTGTTGCCATGGTGCGCAGTATGCGGCTTGGTTTGGCATTGTTGCCATGGTGCGCAGTATGCGGCTTGGTTTGGCATTGTTGCCATGGTGCGCAGGGTGCGTCTTGGTTTTGGAATTAGGGTTTTGTGTTGAAAACCTAATGCAGTATTTTGAAAAAAATACCCCTATTAATTGTTTACACCTGAGTTAAATGCTCTTAGTTAATGTGTTGCGGGTAACACTAGGTCATGGGGTTTTACGATTTTACCCCTTGTCTAAAAACCACCATCAACAATAGGCTTCTCTTCTGTCCCAACATTTTTAACCAGGACTGCACTTATTGCATAACCCGTTGCCCCGAGATATAAGGTAAGCACCTCATCGGGCTCGGAGTCGCGCCCAGCACCGGCGGGCTCGCTAGGTGTTGCATTATTTTTTGAAATGCTTCTTCACACTCCTCGCTCTACACGAACTTCTCTCCTTTTCTGAGTGTCCCGAAGAAATCTTTACATTTGTCGGAAGATCTAGAAATGAATCGCCCGAGTGCGGCTAAGTTGTCGTTTAACCTTTGTACGTCTTTCACCGTCACGGGAGATGGCATTTCTACCACAACCCTAATCTTCTCGGGGTCCGCTTCTATGCCTTCGTCCATGATTATGTAACCCAAAATTTACTCAGTGACCCAAAAAGTACATTTAACGAGGTTGACTCGCATCTTATACTTCCTCATAGTATGAAAAATTTCGCGTAGGTCGCGATGTGGTGGATGCTATCTTGCTATTTACCAACATGTCGTCCACATAGACTTCGATAGTACGGTGAATATTATCTTCAAACATGTCCTCCACTAACCTTTGGTAAGTAGCTCCCGCATTTCTCAATCCAAATGGCATCTTGGTGTAACAATAAAGTCATCTAGGTGTGAAGAATGACGTATGTTATTGATCCTCAAGGGCCAATGGTATTTGGATGTACCCCGAGTATCCGTCCATTAGTGTAACCTCCTTATACCCGACTATTGACTCCACTAGTTGATCGATGCTGGGGAGAGGAAAGCTGTCATTCGGGCAGGCCTTGTTCAAATCACTGAAGTCGATGCAGATCCTAACTCCCACGTTTCTCTTTGGTACGATCACCATGTTAGATATCCATTGTGGGTACTGAGCCTTTCGAATGATTCCCGCCTTTTGTAACTTTCTCAACTCGGCCTCCACTGATAGGTGTAGAATACACCGTATTTAC
Source organism: Papaver armeniacum (assembly GCA_023531295.1). Taxonomy (NCBI): domain Eukaryota; kingdom Viridiplantae; phylum Streptophyta; class Magnoliopsida; order Ranunculales; family Papaveraceae; genus Papaver; species Papaver armeniacum. The sequence goes on along the minus strand of JAJJWW010006072.1, from coordinate 122,086 downwards.
TATATAGAGTTTATGCTTTCTTTGCTATTTTTCGTGTGAATTATGTATCTTATGTTTGAATTTGAGTTATCAGGTGCAATGGAGTCGCACGGAGGGAAAGAAGAAGAAAGTATCCAATTTGAGCAAAAGGGGCGAAATTGTCATCTCACAGAGCGAGCTATACGTGGAGCGAGGCTGAAACGCGGCGGCGAGAACGGAAATATGAAGCTAACGGCGAAAGCTTGAAGTCAATTCATTTGCGTCTGAGAAAGTTACGAGCGAAACCTACGGATGAGCTTGTCGGATACAAACAAACGGGCCATGGTTTAGCTAGTCGGCCCTTAACGACAGTGGGTGCTTAGAGTCGTATCTGGGTAACCCCTTATCTATTGCGTTCGAGTGGGATTAGCCACTTTTGTTCCTACACCCTAGATTGAAATCGGGTTTCGATTTCTTTCAATCATTGTTTTCGCACGAAATTGAGAGGTGAGAAAGAAATGAAATTCCCAACATCTTTCTTTGAATCAAGGTCAAGAAATGGTGAAACAAGTTGTTCTGATGGGTATATGAGAGATTGATCTTTGCCCATTCACGAGACCAAATCCGAGATGAAGAACGAGATTCGAGTTTAGGGTCTTGTGAGTTTGAATCTGAAGTTGAAGTTGGATTGTGATGTTGGGTCTGTTTGAACCGGAGAGATCGAGAAGAAGGAGGAAGCATTTGGTGTTTGGAATGTTAGAAGTGATGGGTCTCTGTGATGTCTATCAAAGGCGAGAGTTGAAGAGATTCAAGGGTTGTTGAATTGGGGGTCTGTGGAGTGTTGGAAATTGACACTGAAGCAGTTAGGATGAGAATGGAATTGATTCAGGTTCAATGTGATGATGCTCAGTGAGAATAGAGTTTGTGAAATGATTAGAGGTGGTAACTCAAATCAGGTTTTGAATCTATATGAGTTGATGCTGTCAATGGAGGAAAGAAAGATGCTGAGATGGAGACTGAGGTTAGGGTCTTGAACTTGATGTGTTTGCTGAGTTAGAGTTGAACTGGAGTTTCTTGTGCTATTATGAGGTTGTTAATGCAGAGATGAGATGACACAGGAAAGGATTAAGCATAATGATGCTGTGGTTGCAATGAAAGCTGGCAGAACAATAGATGTTGCTCCTGTTGGTGGTGGCCTGAGCTGGTTGTGGGTTTCATGTGAAGGAGTTACAGAGATGTGCAATTGACAGGGAGATGGAGTTAGGGTTTCACGGTGGAGTTATTGATCTTGATGTTGTTGGGTTCTGCTGCTGAGTTGATTTGATGGCATTTGTGGTGTTGATGGAGCTGTGGTGGGTGAGATGAAGGTCGGGGCAAATGTAAGTTGCGAGGCAAGACAGCAAGGTGGTGGTTACGAGTTCTTTGTGCTATTGCACTCTTTGGGTTATGGGCTGGATTGTTGAGGCGGCGGGGTATTACGAGAGAATAAGGAGGAGGTAGAGATGGAATTGGTTTACGTGTTTGTGGCTCGGGAATGCACTAACATTGCGGCTGGAGTTAAAGGCATTCCTTTGTGGAATTGCGAGGCAATCCGGTGTTAGTCTTGTTGCCATTGCGGGTGATGGTAGTCTTTGGGGTTGCTGACTAGTCGATGTTGGAGCCGCTTATTATGTGAAATGAGTTTGGGTTAGTATGGGTTACGAGCAAGCAGGTGAGATGGCGAGATGTATCCTGGGGTTTAAAGTTCCATGGCATGCTGAAATGGTGGTGTTGCTTGAATGGGTCTGTGGTTGATTGACTTGGAATGAGCTTCAAGGAAGGGTGTGTCCATGAACTGGTCTGGCAGTAAATGTTGGCCTGTGAAAGGAGCTAAACATGGTGTTTAGTGCTTGGTGCTTACAGCTAGGGCAGAATGGAAATCTTGCAGCCTGGTAATGATGCAGGAAGAACAGCTGGTGAGGTAGGTTCTGGTGGAGCTGGCTATAGATAGAACTGGTGGTGCAATTCAGGGAAGGCAGCCATGCATTAATGACAGGTCTGGAGCTAAGATAGTGGTCGAGTTTGAAGGCTGAGTTATGATGAAAAGCTGGAAGTGGTGGTGTTGGCTAAATGGTTGATTTAATGTTCTGTGAGTGTGTAGTTGAGTAGCCATAATGGCTGGCCAGGGGATGGTGAAGCACTATGATTGTGTTTGCGAAGCAAATGGCTTTGTCTGCAAGATCGGCTTTGATGAGTCGGCCAGTTAGCTCATCAGCACAGCTGACTCAGGTCTGACACAGGGACCTGACTGGGTCTGACTCACACCCTGACTTCCCAACTCGGTTTGACCCGATCCAACCCGGTTTGACCCGACCGATCCGACCAGTTGACCCGGTGACCGGGCGGACTTTGTTGGAGTCACGGAGAGCGATTCCAGGGCACTTCTCCCGGCCGATTTCCGGCCACAATCCCGATTTTCCGGCGACGATTTTGGGGTCATATTTTCTACATGGGTTTCTCACTCCCGTGGGCTTGGTGGACTTGCATCTAATGGACTTTGAAGACAAAACCTAGTTTTGGAAGGAGAGAAAGGCTATAAAGAGAAGAATTCTACAACTTTTGGAAATCATCACATCTAATATTTTTTTCCTTGGAACTTTGCGGAGCCGTTTTGGGTTACACAACTAGGGTTTGCTTTTGTTCATCTTCTTCTTTATTCCTTTGATATTTTTGTGATGAACTCTATAGCTATGAGTAGCTAAATTCTCTTTTATTGGTTAAGGATGTAGTCCAGATTTCTAAAACTTGTGTTTGCTTTATGTATTAGTTTTCTCTCTTGTTTATCGTTCAATTCTCTGCGGTTTCTATGATCACATGATTGAAGTATTGTGATAGGATTATGGTGTTTGATTAGTTAAGTGGCCAATTAATTGAACTTGCATCTTAGTCCATAGCTATTTTAGGGTTTTTCATCAAGCGATAACCTTGAATATAAGTAGCATGATATGTTTACGGTTTGTAGTGATACACTCTTGTAATCATATGTAGAGTTTGACCATTGTCCGAATTGTTTTGCGCAACGCATGACAATTGCATTGATTAGCCTATTTCTGAAACTTAATGCTCCTAGGAATTGAACTTGATTAGCGCAAGGCGTTAGGTTATTCTTTAGGTAGAATTCACATACGCAGACCTAATGTGTGTGTTGATGAACTTGAGAAATTAATAGATTATCTTGCTTTCTTGATTCTCTAGGCTTTTGATAACACAAGAGATTAAATCGTAATTCTATTCATATATGCAAACACATGTCTAAGATTGAAGATGAATTCCTTGACCAATATCTCTCTCCATTGATTATTCTCTACAATTTATTTTGCTTTTAATTTACTTTTACTTGCTTAGATACAACAAACATACACCGGGTTTTTCTAGAAACTGAAAGTTTATAACAACCAACGCCTCTCTGTGGATACGAACTCTTCCTTACCTTGTGCTTCATTTAAATTTAGTGCGTAAGAAAGTGAAATTAATTTTGACGGATTGACACACGATCAAATTTTGGCGCCGTTTCTTGAAGGGAGGCACACGGCTAGTTATTAAGTTTTTAGTTTCTTTTTACAATTTCTGCTTTCATCTTTGCTTTTCGTTTCTTGTCTTGTTTCTTACTTGTTTGCGAGAATTGTGTGCGGAGTGCATAATCTCGGCTTCTAAGGATTGGAATTATCCAAGGTGCGGGATAGCTACTCGAAAAGGTACAATACTCCAACCAAGGCGAAACACAACGGACGAGCACGAGGAGGAAGTAGGAGAAGAGATTTTCCAACAACAAGAAGAAGGAAAAGAGGTTCCAATCGTAGAGGAAACACACGTGGAAGAACAAGGAGCAATGGGTGATGCAAATCGTTCACTCAAGGACTTAGCTTCTCATAGGCTTGATATACAACAGGGATGTATTCAAACGGACTCTACTTTTGAAATTAAACCGGGGTTGCTTAGAGAATTACCAAAGTTCCATGGCATGGTGAATGAAGATCCAAACAAACATCTTATGGACTTCCACACCATTGTCACGGCCATGCTTCCAGCGGATGTTGCGGCGGATGGTGCAATGTTGAAAGTTTTCCGTTTCTCTTTAATGGATAGTGCTAAGGATTGGTTGTTCTATTTACCTCCCGGAAGTGTCACAACATGGAATGGGTTGAAGAAACTCTTTTTAGAGAGGTATTTTCCTGCATCAAAGGCTACTCAAATTCGCAAGGAGATTTGTGGGATGAAGCAAAATGTGGGGGAATCCTTATATGAATGTTGGGAACGATATAAGAGATTGGTGGCAAGCTGCCCTCACCACCAATTTAGTGATGCTATGATCATTCAATATTTCTACGAAGGACTCCAATCAAGTGATAGGAATCTCCTCGACGCTGCGGGTGGTGGTGCACTAGTTAACAAGACGGTGGCACAAGCTAGAGAGTTGATTGAAAACATGGCAGCGAACTCACAACAATTTTGAGTCGTGGTTCGGATGTGATTCTAAGAAGGGTGAGTGAAGTGAGCGAGGTTGAAGAGCTTCGTCAACAAATGGGTAACATGAACGCAATGCTTCAACAAGTTGCGGCCAGCGGTTATACCAAGTTCCTCTCAATCTTATGAGGACGAGCAAGCTAATGCGATCTTTCCAAATCAACAAAGACGGTATGATCCCTACTCCAACACTTACAATCCCCGGGATGGAGAGATCACCCCAATTTTAGCTATGCCAATAAGCAAGGAGCAATTCAACAACCTAGTTTCAACAACCCGAGTGGATTTCAACCTCAACAACAACAATTCCAACCGAGACAACAACTTCAACAACAACAACAACCTCAAATGGGGCCCAATATGGAGGAGTTCTTGAAATCTTTTATGCAAAGAACGGAGAGTTCGGTTAAGGAGTTGCAAACTCAAGTTGGTTCTATGGCTATGGAGTTGAATCAATTGAAGGCACAAAATGGTGGGAAACTCCTTCTCAACCTATCAACCCAAAAAGAGGGTGTTAATGCAATTACATTGAGAAGTGGTACACAACTTGTGCAACCCGAAATTCTTGATTCGGGCAAGGTGGAAACACCAAAGGAACCTGTTTTGGAGGAGAAAACCGAGGATTCTCCCCAAACTTCGAGGTACCTATTCCTAACTCTAAAACTCCGGTTTCTACTTATGTTCCTCCTCTTCCTTTTCCTCACCCAGATTTGCAAGCTCTAAGAAGGCGGAACTAGAAAAGGAGATTTTAGACGTTCTAAAGAAGATCCATGTGAACATACCACTCATAGATGCAATCAAGCAAGTTCCAAAGTATGCAAAGGTGTTGAAGGACTTGTGTACCAATAAGCAAAGGCTCAAAGGTAATGAAGTGCTTAGTGTGGGGAGAATGCTTCGGCAATCTTACAACATAAACTCCCACTTAAGTGCAAGGACCCCGGTAGCTTTGACATTCCCGTCACAATTGGTAACACTAAATTTAATAAAGCTATGTTGGACTTAGGTGCTTCCGTTAATGTCATGCCTGCGTCTATGTATAATTCACTTGATCTTGGTCCTCTTAAAAAGGCTGGAATTGTGTTGCAATTGGCGATCGTTCTAATGTCTACCCAATGGGTATTGTTGAGATGTTCTTGTGCGGGTTAATCAACTTGTATTTCCAGCGGACTTTTGCGTGTTAGAGATGGATGAAGGTTCACCGGACTCGTCTCTTCCATTGCTACTTGGGCGTCCCTTCATGAAAACGGCGAAAACTATTATTGATGTTGACAAGGGAACGCTAACTATGGAGTTTGATGGAGAAATAATACGTTTCAACATTTTGAGACGATGAGATATCTAGTGATGTCCACTCTTGTTTCTCCATTGATATGATGGACACATTGGCGCAACAAATGTTTGAGTTGAATGGTGTTGATGCTTTGGAAACCGTTCTCACTACACCTATTGACAATGGTTATGCGTATAGTGATGAGATGAAGGAAACCATTGGTTCTCTTAACTCATTACGGAAAAATCAGCAACTAAGAATGTTTCATATGCGTCTTTACCTTGCAATAATGAAAAACTTGTGCCATCTATTATTAAACCTCCAAGTTTAGAATTGAAACCTCTTCCAAGTCACTTAAAGTACTTGTACTTGGGTGACAATGAAAGATTACCCGTGATTGTTTCTAACGAGCTTAATGAATTACGGGAGCAAAAACTTCTACGGGTGCTAAGGAAGTACAAGACGGCCATAGGATGGACAATCGCCGATATCAAGGGTATAAGCCACTGCCGTTTGTATGCATAAGATTCGTGTGGAGGATGATTCAAAGCCTACAAAGGAAGCGCAACGCCGTTGAATCCTCCCATGATGGAAGTGGTGAAAAAGGAGATACTCAAGCTTTTGGACGTGGGTGTTATCTACCCCATATCCAGATAGCAAGTGGGTAAGCCCGGTACAAGTGGTACCAAAGAAATCGGGAGTAACGGTGGTGGAGAATGATAAGAATGAACTTGTCCCAACTCGTGTGCAAACCGGTTGGAGGGTTTGTATTGATTATAGAAAATTGAATGCCACCACTAGAAAAGATCACTTTCCTTTACCTTTTATTGATCAAATGCTTGAACGTTTAGCTGGACACTCATACTATTGCTTTCTTGATGGCTATTCGAGTTATAATCAGTTGTGATAGCACCGGAGGATCAAGAAAACCACTTTCACTTGTCCTTTCGGTACTTTTGCTTATAGAAGGATGCCTTTTGGCTTATGCAATGCTCATTACCTTTCAAAGGTGTATGGTAAGTATCTTTTGGAATATGTTGAAAACATAATCGAAGTGTTCATGGATGACTTTAGTGTCTTTGGTGATTCATTTGACCTTTGCTTGAACAACTTGGCTCTAATCCTTGAACGATGTGTTGAAACAAATCTTGTGCTAAATTGGGAGAAGTGCCATTTCATGGTAACTCATGGCATAGTTTTAGGCCATATAATATCTTCTAAAGGCTTGGAAGTTGATAAATCTAAGATAGACCTTATTAGGTGCTCTAACCCCTCCCACTACGGTGAGGGAGATACGTTCTTTTCTTGGTCATGCGGGTTTTTATCGTAGATTCATCAAGGACTTTTCAAGATAGCATCACCACTTTGTACTTTATTGCAAAAAGAGGTGGTTTTTAACTTTGATGAGAAGTGTGTGGCGGCATTCAATCGTTTGAAAGAACTTTTTGATTTCAGCCCCTATCATTAAACCACCGGATTGGAGTAAGCCTTTTGAGCTCATATGTGATGCAAGTGACTATGCGGTTGGTGCGGTGCTTGGGCAGCGTGTGGGGAAGCTTCCTCATGCCATTTATTATGCTTCTAGAACGTTAAATGAGGCCCAACAAAACTACACAACCACTGAAAAAGAGTTATTAGCTATTGTTTTTGCTTTAGAAAAGTTTCGCTCTTATCTAATTGGTACAAAAGTTGTTGTCTTTTCTGATCATGCAGCACTTAGATACTTGCTTACAAAGAAAGAGGCGAAACCGAGGCTCATACGATGGATATTACTCTTGCAAGAGTTTGATATTGAAATCAAAGACAAGAAAGGAATGAGAACACCGTTGTGGATCATTTGAGCCGACTTGCTTGTGGACAAGGAGACTATCCCGTTGCGTGAGAGTTTCCCGGACGAGCAACTATTCTCAATCGCCTTTGGAGAACCATGGTACGCTGATATTGTTAATTACTTAGTGTCTAAACAAATCCCAAAGAACTTGTCTCGTCTTTGAGAGGGACAAACTTAAGAAGATAGCAAACCAATACATATGGGATGATCCATACTTATGGAAACATTGTAGTGACCAAGTAATACGTAGGTGTGTTCCCCGAAATTGAATTTAACTCTATCTTGTCTTTTTGCCACTCATATGCTTGTGGAGGACATTTTGGGAGTAAAAGAACCGCTCTCAAGGTATTAGAATGTGGTTTCTTTTGGCCAACTTTGTTTAAGGATGCACATGCATTTTGTATCACATGTGATAGGTGTCAAAGAACCGGCAATCTAGGTGCTCGAAATCAAATGCCGCAAACTATTATACAATTTGTGGAAGTTTTTGATGTTTGGGGAATTGATTTTATGGGCCCTTTTGTCAATTCTAATGGGAATTATTATATTTTGCTTCTTGTGGATTATGTCTCGAAATGGGTGGAAGCTAAAGGCCGCTGACTAATGATTCTAAAGTTGTTTCAGATTTTGTGCAAGCTAATATATTTGCTAGGTTTGGAATTCCAAGGGCTATAATTAGCGATGGAGGCTCACATTTCAAAAACGGGTTCTTGCAAAGCTTGTTAAGGAGTACAATGTGTCGCATAGGATTGCAACTCCTTACCATCCGCAAACAAATGGACAAGACGAAGTTTCCAACCGAGAGGTGAAATCAATTCTTGAAAAGACGGTGAATCCCACTAGAAAGGATTGGAGCATGCGACTCAACGATGCTTTGTGGGCGTATAGAACCGCATATAAAACACCTATTGGGATGTCTCCTTTTAGGCTTGTTTATGGTAAACCTTGTCACTTACCCGTGGAAATTGAGCATAAGGCGTTTTGGGCTATTAAGCAATGCAACATGGAGTTGGATGGGGCTGGAAAGCAAAGAAAGTTACAACTTCAAGAGCTAGAAGAGATTCGCAATGATGCATTTGAAAGCTCACGGATTTACAAGGAAAAGACGAAAGCTTTTTCATGATAATATGATTTCTAATAAACAATTTTGCATAGGGCAGAAAGTGCTTTTGTTTAATTCTCGTTTGCAATTATTTCCGGGTAAATTAAGGTCACGTTGGATTGGACCTTTTATTGTGACTAATGTGTTTTCTCATGGTGCAGTGGAAATTCGTAGTTTAGCTACAGGTAATGAACTTAAAGTGAATGGGCACCGGTTGAAACCATATTATGAGAACTTCACTTCCGAAGTGGTGGAAGGAGTTAACCTTGTGGAAGTACTCCCTCTGGAGGAGTCTTAGAAAGCAAGGAGATAGTCGGGCTGTCGACTTTAAAACAAGCGCTAAGTGGGAGGCAAAAGATGAGTTTTCTTATCTTTATTTATTTCTTTTTTGTTTTTAGTTTTTCTTGTTTTGCTTTCTTTATTTTTTTGATTTATTTTAGGATTTCCCACCTTGATTTCTTTGGATGATTCAATTTTACATTGAGGACAATGTAAAGTTTAAGTGTGGGGGAGCATTTATATGTTTTTTGTTTTATATAAAAAATAAAAAAAAAAAAGAGAAAAATAGAAAAATAAAAAAAAAAAAAAATTTGTGCTTTTTGAACTCCGAAATCTAGAACTTGTGCCTTTAGGATGACACCATTAGTGGATGGAACCATTTTGAATGCAGGAGTTGAGGAACCAATTAAATAAAAGGGGACGAACATAGCTCGAGAAATCATAAATACCATGATAGTTGTTACCATATCTCGGAATATCACCATATCACATTCATTTTTATTTTCCATATTTATCTATTGTTCTCTAAGTGCTTTGGTGGGTCACTAAAAATCGACGTGTTATTCTTTTGCTAGGATGAAATAGAGTGGTTGAGTTACTAGAAAAGAAAAAAAAAATTTTGAAAAAAAAAAGAAGAAAAAAAACAAAAAAAATTGAAAAATTATGAAAAGAAAAGAAAAAGGACCGATCATTTAGACCAAAACGGAATAAAAAGACACTTGGGAATAGCAGTATGTGTGAAACGTAGTCCCTGTCTCCGTCGCCTAAACAAGCGTGGAATGCGGGATCCAAGGCAACTATCATGTACTTACGACAAGAAGCATGCGCTTGGATCCAAAGATCTAATCATGCCGTCTAAAAAATTGGATCCGTTTGATCAATCTTTTCAAAAAAAAAAAAAAAAAAAAAAAAAATTATTGTGTTGAATAAAGTCACTCTTGGTTCCCTTGTATATGCCAATTGATTGATGTAGCATTCGGCACTAAGTAGCTCAATCCAATAGGATTAGGTTCATCTTAGCGGTGACCTTGAGACAGAGATATGGGAAACATCGAACACTTGTGAATATCGCCAACATCTACATCTTTATCCATCTTCTTAATCTTTTCATTGTGATTGTGGTTGTTAGTTTCCAGTATTGTGGCTTGTTCAACTATCTAATTAGAGTTTATTTACTAATAATTGAATTGAATTTGCAAGGTACCTCCTCCTGTAGTCAATTTGGATTCATTCATTGATTTGTCACGATATAGACGGAGTTTGAAATATAGGTTTTGTAGGTATATCTCTAGTAAACCTTCACGAGACTATAACTCGTCCACTAGGGACACTTAGTGGTTTAAAGGCTTGTTATTTATGCTAAAAGTGACCGTAGCCTCGACGACACGGGTTGTTGTATTTTATTGTTTTGTTTGATTTGCTCGAGGACAAGCAAAGTCTAAGTGTGGGGAATCGATAGGTGTAGAATACACCGTATTTACTATATAGAGTTTATGCTTTCTTTGCTATTTTTCGTGTGAATTATGTATCTTTATGCGTGTTTGAGTTATTAGGTACTGCGGAGTCGCACGGAGGGAAAAGAAGAAATTATCCAATTTGAGCAAAAAGGCGAGTCATCTCACGGGCGAGCTATACGTGGAGCAAATAAACGCGGCGGGCGAGAACGGAAATATGAAGCTAACTAAGCGAAAAGCTTGAAGTCAATTCATTTGCGTTCGAGAAAGTTACGAGCGAAACCTACGGATGAGCTTGACCGGATACACAAACCGAAGCGAGCCATGTTTTAGCTAGTCGACCCTTAACGGAACAGTGCAGGTGCTTAGAGTCGTATCCGGGTAACCCCTTATCTATTGCGTTCAAGTGGGATTAGCTACTTTTGTTCCTGCACCCCAGATCGGGTTTCGATTTCTTTCAATCATCGTTTTACACAAATTGAGTAGGTGAGAAAAGTAAGAATTCCCAACATCTTTACTTGAATCAAGGTCAAGAAATGGTGAAACAAGTTGTTGCTGATGGGTATATGAGAGATTGATGTCGCCATTCATGAGACCAACCCAGAGATGAAGAACGAGTTCGAAGTTGGGGTCTTGTGAGTTTGAATACGAAGTTGAAGTTGATTGTGATGTTGGAGTGTTTGTTTGAACCGTGAGAGATCGAGAAGAAGGAGAGCAGCTGGTGTTTGGAATGTTTAGAAGTGATGGGTCTCCTTGATGTCTATTAAACCTGAGTTGAAGAGATTCAAGGGTTGTTGAATTGGGGTCTAGGTGTTGGAAATTGACACCGAAGCGATTGGGATGAGAATGGAATTGATTCGGGTTCAATGTGATGATGCTCGTGCGAGAATAGAGTTTGTGAAATGATTAGAGGTGGTAACTCAAATCAGGTTTTGAATCTATATGAGTTGATCTTTGTCCCGATGGAGGAAAAGAAAGATCGAGACGAGACCGAGGTTAGGGTCTTGAACTTGATGTGTTCTTTGAGTTAGGAGTTGAATCGGAGTTTCTTGTGCTATTATGAGGTTGTTAATGCGAGAGATGAGATGGGCAGAGGAAAGGATTAAGCATAATGATCTGTGGTTGCAATGAAAGCGGGCAGAATAAATAGATGTTGCTCCTGTTGGTGGTGCAATGGCTGGTTGTGGTTTCATGTGAAGGAGTTACGAGATGTGCAATTGAGGAGATGGAGTTAGGTTTGCCAGGAGTTATTGATCTTGATGTTGTTGGGTTCTTGATGAGTTGATTTGATGGCATTTGTGGTGTTGATGGAGCCGGTGGTCGATGAAGCGTCGGGGGCAAATGTAAGTTGCGGCAAAACGACGAAGGTGGTGGTTACGAGTTCTTTGTGCTGTTGCGACTCTTCGGGTTATGGGCGATTGTTGAGCGGCGGGGGTATTACAGAATAAGGAGGTAGAGATGGAATTGGTTTACGGTTTGTGGCTCGGGGAATGCACTTAACATTGCAGAAATGAGTTAAAGTCGTTTCATTGTGGAATTACGGGCAATCCTGGTGTTAAGTCTTGTTGCCATTGCGGGTGATGGTAGTCTTTGGGGGTTGCTCGACTAGTCGATGTTGGAGCCGCTTATTATGTGAAATGAGCTGGGTTAGTATGGGTTCGTGCGACCGAGTGAGATGACGAGAGATGTATCCTGGGGTTTAAAGTTCCATGGCATCTTTGAAATGGTGGTGTTGCTTGAACGTCTGTGGTTGATTGACTTGAATGAGCTTCAAGGAAGGTGTGTCCATGGAACTCGTCTCGGCAAGAATGTTGGCTGTGAAAGAGTTTAAAACATGGTCTTGTCGGGGTGCTTACGGCTAGGGGCGGAGAATGGAAATCTTACCTTTGGTAATGATGCGGGAAAGAATTTGGTGAGGTAGGTTCCCGGTGAGGTTGGTATAGATAGACCTGGTGGTAATTCGAAAGGCAGCCATCTGCATTAATGACAGTGCGGAGCTAAGATAGTGTTGGAGTTTGGTGAGTTATGATGAAAATGAAGTGGTGGTGTTGGCTAAATGGTTGATTTAATGTTACATGAGTGTGTAGTTGAGTAGCCATAATGGCTCGCCGTGGGATGGTGAAGACTTATGATTGTCTTTGCGAAGCAAATGGTCTGTGCAAGATCGACCGATGAGTCGGCGAGTTAGCTCAAAGACAGTCGACTCGGAGTCGACACGGGGACCCGACTCGGGTCCCGACTCACACCCGGCTTCCCAACTCGGTTTGACCCGACCGATCCGACCGATTGACCGGTGACCGGCGGACTTTTGCTTGGACTCCCTTGGAGTTTATCGGCACTTCTCTAGACCGATCTCCGACCACAATCCCGGCTTTTTAAGTGACGATTTTGGGGTCATATTTTCTACATGGGTTTCTCACTCCCGTGGGCTTGGTGGACTTGCATCTAATGGACCTTGAAGAAGACAAAACCTAGTTTTGGAAGGAGAGAAAGGCTATAAAGAAAATTCTACAACTTTTGAAATCATCTACATCTAATATTTTTTTCCTTGGAACTTGAGCCCGTTTTGGGTTACACAACTAGGGTTTGCTTTTGTTCATCTTCTTCTTTATTCCTTTGATATTTTGTGATGAACTCTATAGCTATGAGTAGCTAAATTCTATTATTGGTTAAGGATGTAGTCCGTTTCTAAAACTTGTGTTTGCTTTATGTATTAGTTTTCTCTTTGTTTATCGTTCAATTCTCTGCGGTTTCTATGATCACATGATTGAAGTATTGGATAGGATTATGGTGTTTGATTAGTTAAGTGGCCAATTAATTGAACTTGCATCTTAGTCCATAGCTATTTTAGGCTTTTTCATCTGCCGATAACCTTTGAATATAAGTAGCATGATATGTTTACGGTTTGTAGTGATACACTCTCGTAATCATATGTAGAGTTTGACCATTGTCCGACTTGTTTTGCAACGCATGACAATTGCATTGATTAGCCTATTTACGAAACTTAATGCTCCTAGGAATTGAACTTGATTAACAAGGCGTTAGGTTATTCTTTAGGTAGAATTCACATACGTGACCTAATGTGTGTGTTGATGAACTTGAGAAATTAATAGATTATCTTGCTTTCTTGATTCTCTAGGATTTTGATAACACAAGAGATTAAATCGTAATTCTATTCATATATGCAAACACATGTCTAAGATTGAAGATGAATTCCTTGACTAATATCTCTCTCCATTGATTATTCTCTACAATTTATTTTGCTTTTAATTACTTTTACTTGCTTAGATACAACAAACATACACCTGTTTTCTAGAACCGAAAGTTTATAACAACCAACGCCTCTCTTGTGGATACGAACTCTTCCTTACCTTGTTTTCATTTAAATTTAGTGCGTAAGAAAGTGAAATTAATTTTGACGGATTGACACACGATCATCCACCGCTCGCTGGCAACTCGGGTGCGATTCTCCGCATTTTTTGTCGGATGGGCTTGAACTTGGGGTTTATCTTTAGATAATGCGAGCATACATCTGGGTCAATTCCTCCATATCATGCATACGCGTGCGAACACGTCCATGTGTTCTTTACATAATGTTATCGGTTGTGTAGTACTCGTCGTTAGTAAGGTTAGATTTTTACTAATCTAAATCTCTTCCTCGTACCTAAGTTAACTTCTCGGGTTGGTTAAAGACGAGAATTTTTGGTTTCCGATTCTTCGACCGATGTCGCCTCCTTTGATTTCTATAAGATCTCTCTTTCTCCCTCTTTCATAAGTTGAAATAGCCTGCGAAAGCACCTTTTCTAGTTCTTCTTCGGCCTTGGATTCCTTGGCTTTGTTCTTTTCTCGTCGTTGCCTTGATCGTTTTCCCTCATTTTGGTCGATACCTAACCGCATACATTGTCTCGGCGCAGGGGATCTCCCGGTACTTCCCACAACTCCTCGATAAGATGGGAATCTGAGCTTTTGGTGGTACGCCGATGCCACTCCTTTGATACCCGCGATCCATGGCCTGCCGAGGATCGCCTCAAATGGTGACACGACGTCCACAACACAAAAGGTAGTAAGCGTGTCCAGGTACCCTTCTCTGTCCGAGACTCTGAGTGTGACTACTCCCTTTGCTTGAGGTCTTAGTTGGGCAGAAATGGAATTCGATAAGTCGAAGGAATTAAGATGTCATCGATAATTCCATTCTCTTGAAAGTATCATAGAACAAGACTGACCTAGTTTCCGTTATCCATCGGGATCCTCTTAACTCCCCATTCTTCAATTAGTAAGGTGATCACTAGTGGGTCTCCATGTGTGGACATTTGAAGGAACATCTTTAGGCGAGAAGGTGATGGCCGTATCATCCATGGTTCCATTGTAAATGTCTTTGCTATAAAGATTTCCTTCCCTGATTTGATCCCTCTTACGAGATCCTGAAGGATACCCATCCCAAGATCCCGTCTTTTCGTGGGACGAGTGTGAGATGGTGTTGCGTATGAATTGGGTACCCACAACCGATCCTTACTTGGTGCACAGGGAACATCGAAATTTGGATCGGTAAAAGTGGCCGCCTGACGAAATGTCGCAAGTACCCATCTCGGATCAAGTATTGAACGATATCTTTTACTTCTCGACAATTGTTAGTTGAGTGCCCTCGGTACTGGTGGTAGTGACAAAACTCAGGGTGGTTTCTTGTTTCGTCGAACTGGATGACCTAGTCTTTGGGTACCTCGATGCTCCGTTTCTTTTTTTTCTACTTCCTTGAATATTTTCTCTAATGGTGCATTCAGGGGTGTGTAGGTTCTCGGTTCGTGTAAATTGGCTTTTTTTTCCTTCTCGACCCATTCTTTCTTGCCCGAGACTTGCTGTGGGCCTACCGACCTTTCCGGTCGCCTCGAGATCTTGCATATATAGGGACACAGCTCTGCCGTCATGCTAGCTTCGTATTCCTCTATCATGTGCTCCTTCTTGTATCTCCTCCAATGGTATGTAATGTTCTGCCATTTTCCTCATCTCTCTTAGCGTCTTTGGCTTTTCCTTGTACATTGCTACCCGAGATGGGACCGACTTTTCCAATGAATTCTCAAATCCAAATATTGTCGCTTCGACTGGAACCTTCCCAATATCGCTACATGGTTTTGCTCCATCGATCTGTTAAAGATCTCAGGGGTTCTCGAAACCGTCGGGCTAGTGTGAAACTGTTTACCCTTGGGCGAGCAATACTGTTATACATATAGGTCTCAAGAAATATTTCCACTAGTGTCCGTAGTTGCCAATGGATTCGTCGGGCAAGGTGTAGAACCAGTTTTTTGCCTCGCCTTCCAGACTTGCCGGAAAGAATTTGCATATGACTACGTCGTAGCTCTTCCATTGCAGCAGAGACATGCTATACATTTTGATGTGTTCTCCTGCGTCCCCTGTGCCGTCAAACCTTGATGGGAAGGTGGGAAGCGATACACTTGGGTGGGAACATCGTCTGTTCAAGTGCTTTGGTAAATGGAGTTTTTTGCGCTCGCTTAATTACTTCCGCGAACTTGTCGTCTTCCTCGCCCGCCAGCCAACTTCTTGACCATCTGCTCCAATTGCTTAATCTTAGCTTCGGTTATCGTGCCGGGTCCCCTATTTTGCCTTTCTTCCTCGACTGAGGAGTCATCGGGTGGTCCGTACCCGCCCCTTGTTCGATTGGGGTCGGGTACGCGTTCGCAACCGAGGCTGGTCCGAGTATGTCTCGATGGGTACGGTTACTTGAGGCTCCTTGGATCGAAGATCCACGCGACCCGAATCTCTCCGATTCCCGAGCCGGTAATTCTCGAGCTCTAAATCAGATTTCTTCTACATAACTCCACCTCATGAAATCTTCCGCCATTTATGATTGGCCAAGATCATGAGTAAAGTGGGTTGGTACTCGTGACTAGAGTGACCATTCACGGTTCCCCTACCGATGTGGCGGCGATTGGTGGAGCCACCTGAGAGTGAGCAAAGGCTGGGGTGGTGGAATATCCCCGTTGGGGTTTCCCATCTCCAAGCCGTACGTGCCTAAGCCTCTCTTCTTCTTGTTCCAAAGCGAATCTATACTACGCACGCCGCTTCTTGCTACCCGGTTCGTCGTGCAACTTATGCTTCCTCATCGTCCTCGGTGTCCGATGTGGTCCTTCCATCTACCATATCTCCTGGCCTCAGCTAGATAGGGTTTATTTGTAATACTCTCGGCGAGAAATCATTATCTCGGCCCAAGTCAACTTCCTCATAAACAAGTTGTCATTCCACCACACAGGCGCCACAGATTCTTCCTGGCGATGTTGTCGGCTACTTTGTTGTCGAGGATTTGTTACTCCTTCCTGCATACTAGTGCCAGCTATTGTACGGTTCCTCAGAGTTCTGCTAGTAACCGATGTGCTTTCCATCGGCTCGGGTTCGACTGATATTCTTCGGATTTCCGTCCCTACCTAAATCGACAAAAGCAGACAACACCTCGCTGGTTTGTTTTGAAAAGGTTAATAAGGAAGACAAGTAGATTTGAACTTCAGGAGGGAAGAAAAAGTTCGGACAAGTACGATTCCCTTTGTCGGTGTCTTGAACTCGGCCTTACAACAGGTTTGACTAATAAGACAATTTGTGAAAAGGGGTTATGTCACGTCGCTTTCGGTACTTTCCCTACTTATTAATCATTATTTGTCCTACATTCCAAGTGCCAGAAATCCTTAATCTTTTGTACAACTTACCTGAAAATTTGTTTCTTGACCTTCTTTGGTACCGATTACTTCCGTCAATTATTTTTCCGGTTGTATCAATTACGCCAGTTGCCAAAAGTAAAGTTTCTCGACTTTGTTGGACTTAGATGGTGCTGTAAAACTCTTGTTCTAGGATTAGGATGGGACTACTATCTAAGTGCTCATCCCGCTCCCTTTTCGTCTTTGCTTTAGAAAAACCCTAACTCAATGGTTTTGAGTTTGGTTTTACCATTATTCTTTGAGTTTAGTTATCACAGCAAGGTGTTATCAGTGAGATGAAGTTTCCTCTAGCTTCTACCAAGCATCAAGAATGATATTTTGGGAGCTTCAAAACTTTCTAACAACTCATCTTTACAACTCATCGAGAAAACCCCACAAACCGTAGCTAAAATTTGAAATTTGTAACCGGAAATTAACGTTAAGAAAGTGTTTTCGAAAAGAAATCGCGTAGTTGAAACTTAAATGATGGGGTCTTCGAGAAGAAAGTGTTTTCAATAACTTCATTCAATCGGATGGTAAAGGTCTTGCTTTTAACAATAGCAAACTATCTAGACTTCAACACGAAATGCTAGATCTAACGATTTTCATAGAGAAAATCTAAGAAAGTAAAAACTTCATAAAAGATTTTAAACTAGATTTTGAAACTAAATTTTCAAATAAGAACCATAAGAGTCTTTCACTTAGCATCAACTAATCATCAAAAGATGTCATAGGAGCTTTGGAATCTCTCTTAAATGGTTAGACGACAAGGTATCAAATGATGTTACACGGTCCCCTTAGTCGGCGCCAGAATATAGATGTGGAAAATCCTACTTCTACATCCAAGAAACATAAACGCACACACAAGAAAGTAAACAAGCAAGAGATGTACAAGAACACAAGATATACGTGGTTCGGTATGATTACCTACGTCCATGGGGTGAAGGGTTGGAGATCTTATTACTTGAATTGGTGTTACAAGGATGTTTCTAGCTCACAAGTTCTCTCTTCCTCACTTACAAGCTCTTAGTGTTTTCTCTTTCTCTCACCGAATGCTTTTTATCTCTCTACAAAGCCCTCTTTTATAGCCGCAAATGCTAATACAACCGAGTTACAGTGTATGTCATGGTGTGTCTCCTTTGATGTTCTCTTCGGCTCTGGTTGATTCCCTGCCCGATGTGTTAGGCAGAGCTTGGTGATGTTTCCTCGTGTCGGCTCTTCATCCGATGTTAATGTCTTTGGAGAATCTTTGCCGATGTAAACTCAGGATACTCTTAGCCGAGTCTTACTTTGATCGAGTCGTCCTTATCTTCACAACCACTTAGTCGGTGCATTTATTATTGATGTACATTGATGGGCACATCACGTCCCTACTTTTACACGGGTTCCTTTCATCTCTTTTCTCGGGCCGGGGTGAAGGGTGAGTTCGATCTTCACACTTTTCTCCAATTAATGTCTCGCCTCCTAGGATTGCTCCACTTGTATCTATGGATTATTTGCACCTACATACATTGAAATGAATAAGAAGTTATACCTCTAAACTCTTGTGTTTCTTATCTAAAATCTCCCGTCTCTTCTCTAAACCTAAACTATACCTATTCTCGACTCATTAGGTTTATGAGGAGCGCTATTTGCTCTCACCACGACTCTCCGAGTTCTCAAATGTGAGGCCAAAACTCTGTAGTTCTCAAATGTGAGGCTAAAATATATGTGGTGACCGGAGCATTTGGATTCAATTATTATATGTAAAGATTGAGTTCAATAAGAAGGTTAATACTGTGTGTCTTCGTAAAAACAAGCTAAACCTTAGTCTTAACCTATATAATAATATAAAGGGATTTTTTATAAAATGCCCATGTGGGCAAATGCATTTAATAAAATGCCCACGTTTTTTCGAAATTAATTTAATGCCCACGCGTTACCAATTCCGTCGGGACCCACCATTTTGGTAAAATGGCGTTTACTTAGTCAATTTCTCGTCAAACGAGATGAGAATTTGGTGGGCGTAATTACAAATCTGACCTTTGGCTATAAATGGTTGAGTTAATCTCCTACCGTCCACGTATTCTCTCAATCGACGGCTACAGATCAAGTGCATCACAGGTGAACACGTGGCCATGAAATCAAATAACAAAACAGGTTAGGGTTTTGTTTTCTTATCTTCTTCACTTTTGTTTTCTCCGCCACACTCTCTCTCTCGGCCATGAAATCAAGTTCCAGAAGATCAAGTTGTTTTGTTTTCTTATAAACATCTAGTTCCCTCTCTTACCGTGAAGATGAAGAAGAACAAAAAAGGTGAAGAAAAACGAAGCGAGAGGATCGGAATCGGTAAGATTCGATAAACCTAACTTTTATTTGATTAAAAACTGTACCTTTGTTTTTATATGTTTGAATAGGGAATCGAATCTATGATGGGTACGTGAATATTTGATTTTTTGTTTTTGTTTTTGTTTAAAAACAAAACTTAATAATCCCGAAGAGAAAACAATGTTTTTGGGATTTGATTTGATGATTGTATGTAATTAGGGATTTGTTTGTGGAATTTTTTGTGTTAGGGTTTAAATTGGTATATGAATTGTTCAATTTCTGAATATGTATATGTAAATTTAATTTTCTGATATGTATATTTGATTTCTAGAATTAGGGTTTAAATTGGTATATGAATTGTTCAATTTCTGTAATTAGGGTTTAAATTGGGGATCTTTTGTTGCTGAAATTTGAAGTAGACTAATTCTTGTTATATGTTGTTCTCATTGCGGTTGACATGTCCATTATCCATACAGAAACATTAGTGTGTATGTTGATATGAGTAAATTGACACTGGAATTCCCTCAAATGGACCTAGATAAATCTGATTTGAAGATGTTTGAGCAGATGTTGCGTGTAAGATTAGGTCTGGCTGAGAATGAAATTGTTAACTTAGTTTGGATGGTTAAGCCAAGTTTGCCTCAAAGTTTGATGACAGATGATGACTTTTACAAGTTTTGGGAATTAGCCAGAATCGATGATGAGATTGGATACATCTTACTCTTTACATACTTGAATTCTAATTTTGGAGATGATGAGTTTTCAAATGTGGAACCACCACCGGTGACAATCATTGATGAGACTCCTAAGAAGATTTATAAGACAAATAAGAAGCCGATGTCTAAGGAAAAGCCAAAGCCACATAGGAGGTCACCAAGGTTTCAAGACACTTCTCAAGTGCAAAGCTCACATCAACAAGGAGGTCCATCTAGGAAATTATTGTTTGTGGATTTGTTGAATGAAGTGGAGAGTCAAGGTGGTGGAAATGGTACATTACATACACAGGTAGCGATCAACCAAGGAAAGAGACTTTTAATCATGATTACTGGTTTAATAGAATACAAGGAAGCATTTCTCATAATGCAACACAAGGTAGTGTGAACAATGATGGGAATGAGTCTGAAGATGAGGACATTGTGCATCTAGATAATGAGTCTGAAGATGAGTGTAACCCGATTGAAGATCCGGATGCCCTGCATGCAATATTTGATAGTGATTCCGAGAATGAAATAGGTTATGATGAATATGTAGAGACATATAAAGTTCCAGTTCACAATGAAGAATCAAGTAGCAGTGAAGGTATTAAAATTTGTTAAACTTACATTGAGGTAGTAAATTTTTAAATGTTATTCCTATTTTTTAAGTTTATAACTTTCATATTTGTAACTATCAGATGAAGATGGTAGTGGTGCTGAAGTTGAAGATAAAAATGATGGTGGTCCTAAAGTAGTGATTGATAAGGTTTGTTGGCAAACCCGTTTGGCACAAGAGATACCTACCAGGATATGAATAACATTGGAGAGGAAGTTGATCCAAATCTATTCCCTGAAGAA
Organism: Papaver armeniacum; assembly: GCA_023531295.1. Classification (NCBI taxonomy): domain Eukaryota; kingdom Viridiplantae; phylum Streptophyta; class Magnoliopsida; order Ranunculales; family Papaveraceae; genus Papaver; species Papaver armeniacum. Next base: position 101,131 of record JAJJWW010006072.1, on the reverse strand, counting down.
GATGAAATACCAAAAGAGTGGACCACGGTAAGAATCTTGCTGGTAAAGTGTGCCTTTCAAAACAAGCAACTTTTTAAAAAGCATCTTAAAAGTTATTGTGTCAAAGAAAATAAACAGTTCAAATGTAAAAAGAGTTGTTCACAGCAAGTTAGGGCCCAATGTAGGTTCAAAGATAGAGATGATTGTAAATGGTTTGTTTATGCTAGTAGAGTTGAGGGAGAGTCAACTTTTGTTATTAGAAGTGTAAATTTAGAACACACTTGTGTTGGTGATCCAAAAAGTTTTAATAGGTCTGCTGATCCTGATCTTGTAAAAGATGTTGTGCTTGAAAAGTTGAAGCATAGCTCTGGGTCTTTCATACCAAAGCCCAGGAATATTGCAGAAGACTTTTCAATGTTGCACAACATCAAAATTCCCTATATTTGTGCATGGAAAGCTAGGAATCTGGTTCTAGAAGAATTGTTTGGTGATTATGAAGAAAGTTATGCTGAAGTACCTAAGTTTTGTTCAATGGTTGCTGACACTAACCCAGGATCTGTTGCCAAGTTTACATATGGAAGAAAAGGTATATTCATAAGCTATTTAAGTATTTGTGTTTTTTCTTTCTTTTTGTTCAAATGTAAAAATAACTGATGTTGAGCTTGAATATGCAGACTTTAAATTTGAGAGTATGACAATCTCTTTTCCTGGACCAATGAAAGGATTTCAAGATGCTTGCAGACGTGTTGTGGGATTTGATGCATGCCATCTAACTGGCAAGTGGGGTGGTGTCCTAATGGCTGCAACAACACTTGATGGTGAGAATAGATTGGTTTCTTTAGGTATTTGTGTAGTAAGAAGTGAAACCAAAGAAAACTGGTTACTATTCATGAGAGATATAGCACCAGGGATCTTAGCACATCACAGTGGCAGAGTCACTTTTATTTCAGATCAGCAGAAAGGTTTGCTAGAAGCTGTTGCAGAGGTGTTTCCTGGTTTTCCCCATAGATACTGTTGGAGGTAATTAGGTAACTTGCACATTATTTAACAACTATATGAAACAACACAGATAATGAATTTAACTTTTGGTCTTTGTTTGAATTATATTGCAGGCACAATTATAGGAATTTCAAGAAATACTACAAGTCTCCAAGCTTGCACAATGCAATGTGGAATGCTGCCAAAGCCTACAAGATACATCATTTTGAGGTTTGATTATGTACAAAATTATTTGTTTTACATTTGTAGGGTTTTAATGTAACAATATACTGATGTAGAACTAGTAATGTAGGAACACATGGCTGCTATGTTCAAAGAAAATGATAAAGCTGCAAAATATCTTATGGATCAAGGTCACTAGAATTGGGCTAGGGCATTTTTTGATCCCACTAGTTGTTGTGAGCATCTCAATAACAACTTTTCAGAATCTTTTAATTCTATGGCTACTGAAATTAGAGACAAACCTATAGTTATGCTTGGCATGCTGTATGGAGAGTTGGTGATGAGAATGTTCTCTAAGAGGAGGGAACACTCTACAAAGTGGAAAGCTGGAGAATTGGTTCCTAAAGCTAAGAATCTTCTCAAAAAAATGCTTGCTATTAGTGAGAAATTTGATGTCCAACCTAGTGTGATTGGGGAGGTCTATTTGGTTACCAACAGGTCCACAAGAAAAATATTCACAGTGAATTTCATAGAGAAGAAGTGCACTTGTTTGCAGTGGCAGTTTAGGGGTTTCCCCTGTCAACATGCTGTGTCTTCATTAAAGGGAATCTCACCAAATTGGGCAGAGTATGTATTATATTTATTGTGACATTGATGTTTTTTTATCTCCCTTTTATTAGTGCATTTATGTACCAGCATTGAATAATAACAAGGGATATCATCCCATTTTTTCTTCACTTTTTAGGTATTGCTCTCCTTACTATTCGGTGGATTATTATAGGACCACATATGCTCCACTGTTTTCCCATTGAGAGACATATCCGACTTTCTTTGAGGTACTATTATTCTAAACTTTATGGGTTGTTGTGCATTTACTTTTTACTTTTTAATATTCCCTATTTGTAAGCATTTTAGGGTTTCATCACTTCACATATCTCATCTTATCTCTTCTCTTCTCATCTCTTCTCTGAACTTTTCACATCTTGCAGCCAGCAATGGATAACAAGATTTTACACCCTCCCAACCAAAGAAAGCCTGGCAGACCTCCAAAAAAAGAGAAGGAGAAGTTATGATGAACCTCAAGGTGAGGTGAAGAAAAGGAGGTGTACTAAGTGTGGATCCACGAAGGTCACAACAAGAGAACTTGTAAAGGTGGTGATGTTGGTAAGAACTCAACGCATATAGGCCAAGAACTCGAGTGTGATGTTTTATGATTTCTCCTTCACAAACACTGATTTTCCAAGACTTCAAGGGAAGAGCAAAGAAACAAGGAAAGCATCATATGTTGGTGAGTCATCTGCACATGGAAAGCCACCTCCAGTACCAAACACTCAAAGTAATGCATCTGCAGGACCTAGCAACACACAAAATTTCAGTCAAGCTATTTCTGGTATTGGCTATATGTCTCAAAACATTGCTTTTGTTTCAAATGCAAAGGGAAAGAAGGGAAAGGGAAAGAAGAAGTAAGGGATGTGTGTGTATGTGTTTTTAGTGTTGGATCTGTCATCCTTTGTCTTTTTTTTTTTTCCTTTTTTCAAATGCTTTTTGGTCTGAACTGCTTTAGTGATGACAAAACAATGTTGTTATGTTTAGTTTGAAGTACCTTTTACTATTAATCAAGTTTATTAGTTCAAAGCAATATTGCAGCTTACATTACTATTTTTTTGGTGAATTCCTTACATATTTCTTTGTCTTGAATACTTGAATGCATAACTCTGTTTTTTGCAGCAATGAATAGGTGGTCAGAAACCCATCTAAAAGCTTCACAATCTGTGCAGGTTAGGTAAGCTATGTTGAAGTTATGCTCATTCTTACATATTTTCAGTTTCATCCTTGAATTGCAGTGAGTGTTGAAGCACAGAAGTTTATGCAATGGGCAGTTGTTGAAGGAGTGAGCAGCTTCTCCACAAGCACGTACAACAGCATATCTCAACTGGTAGCTTAATCTCAGCACTTCTGACTGCATCAATGGCTAAAGCAAACCATTCAAAGTATGTGCAGGTAGGATTTGAGCACTTGAAGAACATTTCCCCTTCTGTTTCACTTGTCTTTGATCTAAGTAATTGCCTTATGCCATTACAAGGTATGTGTTTACACCTAGAATACATCCAGGGACAAACCTTTGCTTCATGGCTACCAACATCACAAATTGAACATATATTTGGCTGTTTTTCCTCACTAACCTTGATGTTGTTGTTTCTGCTACTACTAGGAGAATGTTTCACACTTCTGCTCATGTTTGTGTATGTTATTGTCTTCCTATTAATGATTTGGATGAATATAGGGTTCACCACTGATTCTTATACAGGTTCAAAGAGAATAAGACCGTTACAAAAGGGGGTCAAATCTCAGGCCGTCCCGTTTTTACATACAAGATGGTGACACGTGTTAGCCGACCGTTACAACCGGTTTTGTACTGAGTCACTATTCCAACCCGGAGTCATTGTTCCAACTCGGTTATAAATGATTCAGGGGCTATAAGGTCTTTCAACATGGCCGATTTATTGCCAAATGTCAGCTAACGTCCGTTACCCGTTTTTTCAAAAAAACGGGACGGAAATGGTCAATCGATGGGCATTAAATTAATTTCGAAAAAAACGTGGGCATTTTCTTAAATGCATTTGCCCACATGGGCATTTTATAAAAAATCCCTAATATAAACCACTCTGCCTCTGAATACTTTTCTTCACTTCTTATCTCTAAAAATTTCTCCCTCTCTTCCACACCTAATTTTACATTAAAGTATTAAATCACCAAAACAATCTTCCAATATCATTATTTTTCCATTTTTAAGCGTGTTTTTTTTACAAAAATCCCAGTACTAAGCTTTGTTTCTCAGCCCACTTGCAGTACTTATTTTGCGATGGAGTTTACTAGTCGAAGCGAGGAGAATAATGAACTGATGCTAGCACAAGCTCACGTCTATAACCATGTTTATAGTTATGTAAGCTGCATGTCCCTGAAATGTGCTGTTCAATTAGGCATACCAGACATTATCCACAACCATGGCCAAGTACCCATCACGCTCTCGAGCCTCGTAGACAATCTCTCCATACCATTGACAAAAACTGATTCGGTCCAACGTCTCATGCGCATTTTGGTTCACTCCGGGTTTTTACCACACAAACAATTGATGAAAATGAAGAGGAAGGATATTTGCTCACCCCATCTTCAAAGCTCTTACTAAAAGATGGTAGTACTAGATTTACGATGTCACCCTTTGTGCTCACTGTGGTGGATCCTTTCCTGTTAACACCTTTTCTTTCCTTGAGCTCAAGTTTTAAAGAAAGCGGATCATTAACAGCATTCGAGGCTAGCCATGGTGTATCCTTCTGGAATTTCTTGGGCGCGACTCTGAGCTTAACAAGAACTTTTCTAGTATGATGGCTAATGACTCTCGCTTGTTGATGAGTGTAGTTGTGGACGAGGGTAAAAAGGTATTCAGAATTTAAAGTCTTTGATTGATTTAGGAGGTGGGACAGGAGCTGCGTCGGAAGTCATTATTGAAGCCTTCCCGCATCTGAAATGCACAGTTCTTGACCTCCCACATGTGGTTGCAAACTCACCTCATGCAGGGGGAAGTCGCCAAACAACTTACTATTAGTTGCTGGTGATATGTTTGAGTCCATCCCTCATGCCGACGCAATTCTATCGAAGGTATATGTTGGATTTTGGGTGATAAAGATAAATGTTTATGAATGATTTTGATAATGGAGTAGTGGGAACCTCTTTGGTTCTTCTCACTCTCTCTCTAATTTCATTGAGTTGAGGAGATAACTCTTCTCTTGTCTACAATAAACCTTACAACTTGTGGATATACTACCCCCACTACATAACTAATTATAAAGTTGACACTCTTATTACACTAGTACACTAACATTACATTACTCAACAACATGGTTTTTAAAAGCGTCGCTTCACGCTTGCGTGCGCTTCGCTCAAAGTGAATTCCGCTTCGAATCGCTTAGTTGAAGCGAATCTTTTAGGAAGCGCAAAGATTCCTTTAATTATGCGCTTCCCATTTTCCCGCCTAAACTTCCCGCCAGATTTTAAAAGAATTTTAAAGGAAAAAAAAAAGGTTTGAGTGGGATTCGAACCTTAACAGTTCCATTCCGTGGAATACAATAAACCACTGCACTGCACTTCCGTTTTTGATAATATCTCGACATATATAAAATATTATCTTCCTAAATTTTATGATACCCACTAAAAATTAATGTTATTTATAAGTAAGCATCCGCTTCAAAGGTCAATCATGAAACGACGCTTCACGCTTCAACATACGACGCTTCTTAAAAATAAAAAGCGCTTCACGCTTAAACTTCACGCTTTAAAAACCTTGCTTTCAACATTATATATATACATCCGAAGCGTTAACTCATTAATCATTGAACATTCGATTAATTAATTGATATAATTACCAAGGTTATAACAATTGGCAGTTTACGCTTCATAATTGGACTGATAAGGAGTGCGTAAAAATACTTAAGAAATGCCGAGAAGCAATTCCGTCCAGGGAGCAGGGAGGTAAGGTGATTATAATAGATGCTGTGGTCGAAGAACACAAGAACAAACAAGAAAAGGAGCCAATAACTACTGAAACCCAAGTTACCCAACTAATGTTCGATATGGTGATGATGACTATGCTTGGTGGTAAAGAAAGAACGGAAAGAGAATGGGAGAGAATTTTCCTGGAGTCGGGTTTTACGGACTATAAGATAACTCCAATTTCTGGGTTTCGTTCCCTTATTGAGGTATATCATCGTAGAGGTTAAGTCTTTGTTATATAATTGGACTATAAACTATAAACACAGACATTTTCTCGGGGTTTAGTCTCTCCACACTAGCTAATTTGTAATTGGGATGTTGTTTTTTTTTTGATGGGAAAAAGAATAATATTAACTAGCAAATATGTTGGAATCTTGCAACAATGAACAACACGTTAGATGTATCAAAAATAATATGTAAAGAACTAATGCGAAACAACTCTACAGAAATAACTTGACGAGCGGAATCACGGGTTCAACAAGTTGTCCTTAACACATTAGTTCGCGGGTATACTCAAGTTGAGTAATGCTAAACCCCTCACAAAGAAGATGTGTCCAGGATAAGACGCCTTTGATATAACTTGAGTTAGCACAACGCAAGTTACCCTCTCTTCGAACTCAGCAACTGATGGATGTAAAAACGTATGGAGAAACCCTAGAATAAAGAAGAATTTTTCGGTGTATTGAAAACAGATTTTCGATTTGTATTTATAGGATGAAATACTTGCAAATCAAGTTAGGTTTTGGTTTCCTTCAAAAACAAGTAAAAGGAATTTTACCATAAATAAAACTCTTAAGAAATAATTTTGGAATTAATTTTCTAAAGAAAAACTCGCCAAAAATAAATCCGTGTAGAAAAGGGACTTGGTGCATGGCATACGCGCATATCGCATGGGTAAAAATATGTATTTTTGCCCACCCGCTCCACCCACGTTTTACAATTCATACATAAGTGTATGATTATATAGTGGAGCTCCTCTTTAGTTTTCCACAATGTAGGACTAAAGGTTCCACTTCATTCACCCAAAAATGAGTGAGTATCCTTAGACCCTTAGGTCATTAGATCAAACCACACCAAGACCATAAAACCTTTTAATTAAAACTCATTTTCTCCAACAATCCCCCACATGAATGAAATCTCGGAAAACGAAAAAAATCAGAGTAAGGAAAATACCATTTAGGCAAAGGTGTCCATGAGGTCTTGAACCCTTACTTAGTGAGAAGTTACCGGAACTACTAGCTAAAAAGTGAACCTAGTCTTAAACTAATAGCGTTGGTGTAATTCGCGACAACAACCACACATGATATTCTCCTGGTGTTGCTAAGTTCGTGCCGTTTTGTCCAATTTGGCCCTGGACATATCCTGTTTCTCAGAATGCTCTAGAGAATTGGCTCAATTCTCATAGGAAGCGGCCCCACTTCCACATTCAGATAGGTGAGTTCCATCAAGAGTGTTTACTGCTACACCCCACTTCAATCTTAAATTGAAACTATGGAACTCATTAAGACTTATTTAAAAATCATCCTCCATATGCAGTCACACTATCACATCAACACCATAGGAAGGACATGAGAGAATGAAATTCTCGATAGTGTTTACCTTTACCTACCATGAATTAGTTGTCTCATTCGAAACCTTGATCTTGGAATCTCCAGTCAGCAAGGTTGAGTATCCTTCATGGTAAGTTTAATTATTTTTTTTTTTGAGCCTAAGCCCCATCTACCATTTAGGCAAAGGTGTCCATGAGGTCTTGAACCCTTACTTAGTGAGAAGTTACCGGAACTACTAGCTAAACAGTGAACCTAGTCTTGAACTGATAGCGTTGGTGTAATTCGCGACAACAACCACACATGATATTCTCTGGTGTTGCTAAGTTCGTGCCGTTTTGTCCAATTTGGCCCTGGACATATCCTGTTTCTCAGAATGCTCTAGAGAATTGGCTCAATTCTCATAGGAAGCGGCCCCACTTCCACATTCAGATAGGTGAGTTCCATCAAGAGTGTTTCTTCTACACCCCACTTCAATCTTAAATTGAAACTATGGAACTCATTAAGACTTATTTAAAAATCATCCTCCATATGCACTCACACTATCACATCAACACCATAGGGAAGGGACAGAGAATGAAATTCTCGATAGTGTTTACCTTTACCCACCATGAATTAGTTGTCTCATTCGAAACCTTGATCTTGGAATCTCCAGTCGGAAGGTTGAGTATCCTTCATGGAAAGTTTAATTTATTTTTTTTTGAGCCTAAGCCCCATCCCCCTCGATGCTTTACTAACTATCTCCTTGGACAAACCTTTCGTCAAAGGGTCCGCGATATTCTCCTTGGACTGCATCCAATCTATGGAAATAACGCCTGTTGAGATTAGTGTTTTCAAAGTATCATGTCTTCTACGAATATGTATAGACTTTCCATTGTAGAAGCAACTCTTAGCTCTACCTATCGCAGATTTGCTGTCACAGTGTATAGATATAGCTGGCACAGGCCTATGCCAGAGAGGAATATCTTCTAAAAAGTTTCTTAGCCATTCGGCCTCCTCTCCTGCTTTATCTAACGCAATAAACTCCGATTCCATAGTGGAACGAGCTATACATGTCTGTTTGGAACTCTTCCAAGATACAGACGCACCTGCTAGAGTGAATACATATCCACTCGTAGACTTAGAATCCTCTGATCCTGTTATCCAGTTTGCATCGCAAAATCCCTCAAGGACGGACGGATATCCTTTGTAATTCAAACTAAAGGTCATTGTGTACTTCAAGTACTTTAGCACTCTAATAAGTGCATCCCAATGTATCTCGCCACTGTTTACAAGTATACTCCGCTTAACCTACTTACAACATAAGCAATATCATCTCGTGCAGTTCATCAAATACATGAGACTTCCTATGACTCTCGAGTATTCAAGTTGGTTAACTCCTACACCCTTATTCTTCTTGAGACACGTTAGAATCATAAGGAGTACACAAAGTTCACGATTAAAGCCGATTAAATTTCTTAAGTATGGATTCAACATAATGAGACTTACTCAGACTATAGCCATTAGAATTTTTTCTAACCTTCATCCCTAATATGACATCAGCGGGGCCTAAGTCTTTCATGTCAAGGTTCTCATTCAACAGTTTCTTAGTGGAATTAATAACATCCATGTTTGTACCTAGTATAAGCATATCATCAACATACAAGCATACAAGCACAAGGGCATCCTTGACAAGTTTAGTATAAACACACTTATCAGATTCATTAATTAAAACCACTAGAAATCATCACATGATCAAATTTTTCATGCCACTTTGTTTAGGTGCTTGTTTCAATCCATACAAAGATTTAACCGGTTTACACTTTCTTTCCACAACCTTTAACTACAAAGCCCTCAGGTTGTTCCATATAAATTTCTTCATCTAACTCACCATTAAGAAACGCTATCTTTACATCTATTTGATGTATCTCTAAATTATGGACATAAGCTATAGCAATTAACATCCTAATGCAGCTAATTCTACTCACTGGTGAATAGGTGTCAAAGAAATCTATACCTTTAATTTGTTTGTAGCCTTTTGTTACCAACCTAGCCTTGTATTTTTCAACAGTTCCATCTATCTTACGTTTTCTCTTGAAAATCTATTTACAACCTATGGCCTTACACCCTGGAGGTAAATCTACAAGTTCAAAAGTACCGTTTTCTCGGATGGAATCCATTTCATTAAAGGAAGCTTCTTTCCACCAAGGAGCTTATGGACAAGTCATGGCTTCTTTATAAGTCGAGGATCGGACTCGCTAGGTATGTTATGCAACCAGGATAGGTTTTCTCGGTTCTAACCTTTTTACCTCTTCTAGGTTCTACTTCTGGTTCATCTTCCTCTAAAGGTAATAGGCTGACTAGTTGAAGGCACATCTAGGGATCATCTAAACATCTCTTTCGAGAATCACGTTTCAAAGGAAAAACATTCTCAAAAACTCATCCCTAGACTCCATGATAGTATTCAACCCTATGTCGAAATTTTAACTCACAACCATATACCTATGAGCACTAGAATGCTCGGGATACCCTATAAAAACATAATCAACGGTTTTGGGTCTCATCGAGCCCCCACATTTTAAAGTATTCATAAGATAGTTGTCAATCATTCCATATTCATATGAAGTTTCATCTGATCCTTTAAAGGTTATGTTCATGATATAACAAACTAAGAGGACGACCTCCCCCCACAAGCTTGAAGATAATCCTGAACTAATCAACACGGCATTCAACAGACTTATTGGTTTTACTCGTAAAAAACCCATAACTAGTTTTCAATTTCATGTTTGTACATCTTAAAGACTTATAAGGCATCATCCTTACCTCTAAGCAAATATCAATAAGATATCTAGTACAAATAGTCATGAATGTGAGAAACTATTTATAACCACCTCTAGAGTGATCTAACATCATCACAATTAGGTCTTAAAGAATTAATTCTAAAAGTTAATTAGAAATTCTCTTGGCAATCTTATTGAATGTTATTTAACATGCTTATATTCTACGCAAATTTCACAATTATGACCTCTGTCTAAATTGAATTTTGGTATGCTGCCTACGCAAGCCAATTTGTGCATTGATTTTCCATGATCAAGTCTATCCCAATTTTTTAAAAACAAAAAAAAAAACTTTGTCATCAAGAACAAAACAAAAGACAAGATTCTTACGGATATGCTGGAACAAGAAGAAGAACTTCATTCAATGTGAGAGTGTTTCAAGATGTAAGCTAACTTAATCTTTTCTTTCTCTGCAACCTCGATGCAGATGAGCAACCCATATAGAATTTTTCGTCATCCCCTAACCTCTGTTAGGAGGTAAACATATCTATGTTTTCAAAATCACGCTTGGTGGCTCCAAAGTGCACCCACCCGTCTCTCACATTGGTTACCATAACATAATACATCATGCCACTCTACTTGTCTATGTTCCTTTCAACGAATAGCATTATTATTTTATTATTTTTAAGGTCTTTACGTTCTCAGTAGTTAATTGTCATATGATCAATATTTCTATAAACGTAACAATTACCCTTAATTTTAATAACGCTAGATTAAGATTTATGAAAAGTACCTCTTGTGAAGGCCCCGCATACTTTCTTTTGAAACCATGCTTACTATCACGGTAGCAAAACAACATGTCCCGAGTCTGCATATAAAAGATCAGCCCCAAGCGGCGCCAACTTAATTGACCCCTATGTTTCTCGAGGTCAAAAGACCCAAACTTCACCCATGTGAAACCAAAGTAATCGACTAATGATCCATATCGCCGCCAAGTGAATAAATTTCACGTTAGTATATTTCTTCCCTCGAATCCTGGATAGTTATCACCATGCCTTTGGCTTCGATTAAACTGCGTCCACATATCCGCTTCTAAATCACGCCATTAGAAGTGAATCTCCATGTTCTGAGCATCCTCAACATGCTTTAGTGTAAAACCAAACGCAGGTCCCTCCTTATCTCAATTTAATATTCTCTAATGATTAAATGACGATTATACAGACCAATGAGATCAAAATCTACCCGCATGGACTCATTTCATCTCTCATGGTCGTGGAGGTGTGAAGAAACGCTAAATAATCAGCTTGATTTACATAGTCAGAAACGTCAATAAACATCAACATACACTGTCCAAACAGCCGGCGCCACGCACCAAGTGTTTGGTTAAGGAACGAACTTCCTTCCCCTGGTGGAGCATTATTAGTCTTCCAACAAATAGAGATTCTTTTGGTAGTGTTGATAAAGCTCTTGATGCGGCTCTTGACAAGATTAAAGTTTTGGATGATCTTGATGACGATAGAGATCTTACCGAGATCGAAGAAGACATGCTTGTGACGGCCAAAGTTGAGTTTGAGACGGCATATAGGCGTAAAGAAATCTTGATTAGACAAAAATCAAGAGTCAAAGGGATTCGTGATGGTGATAGAAATACCAAGCATTTTCATCGTATGCTAAAGATTCATAGAGCTTTCAACAACATCAATAATCTTCGTATCAATGGTAGATGGACCGGGGATAAAGATGAGATCAAAGAAGGCATTGCCAACCACTTTGAAGAAGCCTTCAAGGAAGCCTCAAATGATAGACCGAGAATTAAAGATATGTGTTTAAAGCAAATTGACGAAGAAGCTAGAAATTGGTTGGAGAGGCCGTTTAGTGAAGAAGAAGTAAAGAAAGCAATTCATGATTTAGGTGTGGATAGAGCTCCGGGTCCGGACGGATTCCCTATGAAATTCTATATTGTTGGTTGGGAGTTTTTAAAAGAAGATTTAATGAAAGTTTTCAAAGAGTTTCATGATCATAATATCCTTGATATATCTTTAAAGAACAATTTTATAGCTCTCATTCCTAAAAAGATCGGTGTGGAGGAGGTCAAAGATTTTCGACCTATTAGCCTCATAGGGAGTGTTTACAAGATCATCTCCAAAGTTCTAGCGGAGCGACAAAGGTATATCTTCCTATCTTAATTTCTCCCTCTCAATCTAGCTTTATAAAGGGTCGTCAAATTTTAGATGGAGTCTTGATAGCAAATGAGTGTGTGGATTCTAGACTGCGTCACAAAGATCCGGGGTTAGTATGCAAGTTAGACTTTGAAAAAGTGTTTGATAATGTGAATTGGAACTTCTTAAATGAAGTTTTATATAAAATGGGCTTCGGAGGTGTTTGGCGTGCTTGGATAAGAAATTGTTTATCTTTCTCAAAATTCTCGGTTCTTGTGAATGGTTCGTCTCATGGGTTCTTTAGTAGTAGTAAGGGACTTCGTCAAGGTGATCCTCTTTCACCATTCCTTTTTACCATCGTTGGAGAAGTATTGAGTCATATGTTGAGTAAGGCGCAAGAAGTTGGTAAAATATCGGGGTTTTCGGTGAAAAATGGAGGAACAAAAGTTAATCATCTACAATTTGCCGACGATACCATTGTTTTCTTGATGCGAAGCATGAGCAAGTGGATGCTCTCAGATATTTACTTTTTGTTTTGAGTTAACTTCGGGGTTGAAGATAAATTTCTCTAAAAGTTGTTTGTTCGGTGTCGCTCTTAATGAAGATATTGATGGGTTTGCGGGTATGCTAGGGTGTAAAAGATCTAATTTCCCAAGTATATACTTTGGTCTTCCTTTGGGTGATAAGGCTAGTGGATCACTAAAGTGGGAGAAAATCTTGGAATCTTGTGCTTCTAGACTTTCTTCGAGGAAAGGGCGGTCGATATCAAGAGGAGGTAAGTTGACTCTTATAAGAAGTGTTTTGGCTAGTTTGCCCATATATTATTTATCGATATTTCTTGCTCCATGCTCCATAACTTACAAACTTGATAGAATAGTAAGAAATTTTTTGTGGGATGACGATTCAAACAAGAAGAGAATTCATAACATTGGTTGGCCTGGTTGTGAAGTTGAAAAAAAGTGGAGGTCTTGGGATCCGAGTGTCTAAACATGTAAATTCGGCTCTTCTCAAAAAATGGTGGTGGAGATTCGGGGCGGAAAAAGATGCTTTTTGGAGAAAAATAATTGTAGAGAAATTTGGTGAAATTTCGACGGGATGGGAAACTCTTAAACCAAAAGGGCCAAAGGGGTGTAGTTTGTGGCATAATATATATAATGAGCTTGAAGACTTCAATAAACATATAAGATTCAAGATTGGGGCGGGTAATGAAACTAGATTTTGGGAAGACCTTTGGATCGGAGATGTTGTCCTACGCAATAGATTTCCGTTAGCTTTTGAAGCTTCAAGAACTAAAGGGTGTGTAGTGGCTCGGTTGTATGAGATATCAAGTGACGGCATCAATTGGAAGTTTATGTCCCGAGAAATATACTCACAAGCTATAATGAGGGAGGTTGATTCTATAAAATCTTTATTAGATTTGGTAAATATCCAAGAAGGAGTTGTAGATTCTAGATTATGGATGGTTGGGGATAATGGCAAGTTGGAGGCATATACGGTAAAGAATGGAGTTATCTCTCTAAGTGAGCCGGGTGATATAAATTTCCCAAACGAGATTATATGGAGTCGGTCATATCCTTATAAAGTAAATTTCTTTCTATGGCTTCTCTCCCACGATAAGTTGATGACGACCGATAATCTTACTAGAAGAGGTATGGATGTGGATAGGTCTTGTCGGTTTGTGAAGAAGAAGATGAAACAAGTTCTCATTTGTTTTATGATTGTTGAAGAATTAAAAGAATTTGGAATTACTTTGTTGAAGGATGTAGTTTCCATTGGAACTACAATACTTGCATTGCCACAACTATTCAAACTTGGAGTTATGATTGGGGTGATGAGCGGCTTAACCGTATTTGGAACAATCTTCCGGTTGCGATATGGTGGTGCATTTGGAAGGAACGGAATGCAAGGATTTTCAACAATAAAATGAGAAATTTAGCAAGCATAATTAGAGATATCAAGATTCAAACTTATCTTTGGGCGAATCAAACACAAAGATGGTAGGTTTAACGGCTAATATGGTAGTTTGTTTATGGGATTCAAATTTCTATCGTCCTATTTGAGAGGGCATGGAGTAGCAAGAGTATGCGTCTACTCTTGCTCTTGTAAATTTTTTTCTTTCTTTTTGGTGATCGACTCCCATGTCGGTTTCCATTTTTTGTTTCGGTTGTATTTTTTGGGTTAAGGTACCCCTTAAGTACCTTATTTTCAATGAATCCTCCTCTTGACCGATCAAAAAATAAAAATAAAAATAGGTCCCTTCCAGTTTCTCCCGTAAGCAAATAGCTGCCTTAATAATTAAGTCCAAAATCCATCACATGGACTCCCTCTTTTGTCTAGACGTGTAGGCTGGCTACCAACCAACGCAACTTGGTTTCCGTAATCAAATGTGGGCCGCACGAAATACCCAAAACTATCCAACGCTTCCTAGAAAAGTTTGCTTACAGACAGAGTTCCTTGAGCTCCCAAACTCATGATTGCATACGCTATGACGTGTCCGTATCCAATCGCCTCCAGTACTCCTTCGCCGACGTTCTCAAAACTACCATGATATTATGCAAAAACCCGAGCATAAATCCGTTGCCTTTGATCGCTCTTCTCCATTGTTACAAGATATTAATGTGTTAAGATTGTTGGAATCTTGCAACAATGAACATCACGTTAGATGTATCAAAAATAATATGTAAAGAACTAATGCGAAACAACTCTACCGAAATAACTTGACGAGGCAGAATCACGGGTTCAACAAGTTGTCCTTAACACATTAGTTCGCGGGTATACTCAAGTTGAGTAATGCTAAACCCCTCACAAAGCAAAGATGTGTCCAGGATAAGATCGCCTGATATAACTTGAGTTAGCACAACGCAAGTTACCCTCTCTTCGAACTCAGCAACGGGGATGGATGTAAAAACGTATGGAGAAACCCTAGAATAAAAGAAGAATTTTTCGGTGTATTGAAAACAGATTTTCGATTTGTATTTATAGGATGAAATACTTGCAAATCAAGTTAGGTTTTGGTTTCCTTCAAAAACAAGTAAAAGGAATTTTACCATAAATAAAACTCTTAAGAAATAATTTTGGAATTAATTTTCTAAAGAAAAACTCGCCAAAAATAAATCCGTGTAGAAAAGGGACTTGGTGCATGGCATACGCGCATATCGCATGGGTAAAAATATGTATTTTTTCCCACCCGCTCCACCCACGTTTTACAATTCATACATAAGTGTATGATTATATAGTGGAGCTCCTATTTAGTTTTCCACAATGTAGGACTAAAGGTTCCACTTCATTCACCCAAAAATGAGTGAGTATCCTTAGACCCTTAGGTCATTAGATCAAACCACACCAAGACCATAAAACCTTTTAATTAAAACTCATTTTCTCCAACAAAATATAGTACAAAAGATTTACAATTTCGTTTATATCAAATACATTAGAGATAATGCTAGATTTCTTAATTTTTGTTGTAATTTCGTAGACATATGTTGAAGGCTCTTTATTCTTGCTTCCTTGGCAATTCGATCCGCTGCTGAATTGTATTTTCTATTTGTAAACTTTACCCGAGCTTGAGGAAGATCTTTTAAAATTGTCTTTGCTTCTTGAAAGGTGTTTTCGACTGTCCATGAGAGATTTGTGTTGTCCTTGTTGATGCTGTCTGCCAAGACTTTACAATCAGTTACTATTGAAACGCTAGACAAGACGTTGTCTCTTAGCCGGATACCGCTTTTTGTAAAGATTTCGCTTTCATGAAGAGCCGGTAGCTATCTCCGAACCTGCTGAGATGTGCATAAATGTCTGGTGATCTACTGAATAAACGATGTGAGCGTATCCCATTGAAAGGTCTTCTTCCTTGAAAGAAGCATCAATAAATATTATCCAGTCCGTGTTTATATCTGACCATTTGGTATTGATCATCATTAACCTATTGTTATCCAATCCCTTTATTTTATTCTTTTGAGGGATGGATTGCAAAAAATCTGATCGATCAATTAGTTGCATTGGATTTGGGGTTATCTTTTCAAATACCACCGAGCATCTCAGATTTCCATATGAACCATAAAATGGTCGAGATTTTTCCTACCAAACTATCCAAATCTGGGTTTAAAAGCCACCCTTTAACCCATGATGTAATCGGATCTGTATTAGCTGAAGAAGTTAAATTTCCTAGCGAAAATCTGAACCAAATAGCTCTGATGAAAGGGCAAGATCTGAATAGGTGATTCTCGGTTTCCTAAACTTGAGAATTGCATAGTTGGCGCTTGGGTCAATTTTCAGGGTTATGTGCCCCTAGTCTCGAAGAAGTAGGCAAAGCTTTTCCAGCTTCCACACAAAAAGTTTAATTCTTGGAATTGCTTGAATTTTCCATATACTTTTCCATGGGAAATCTACTAACGAAATATCATCTTCTTGAGCTTGATTTGCTAAGAAATTATAAATCTTTCTTGCCGAGAAGAGTCCTGAATGATGGTGTAACCATTGGATTTTGTCTTCTTCTTCTTTCTCGGGGTCATGGCTTGAATTTTCTTTCTAACCTCCTCCCTAAAGTAATTGGGATGTTGTGACTCACATATCCATGTAATTGTCTTTGATTCCTGGTCACTATTTTGGTGACTAAGAGCAACCGCAGTGGGAGACTAAACCCATTTATTTGGTAAAAGAACCAGACGTAGCGTGACGGACCATCGACCAAATCCCAGACTAAACCCAAATTCGAGACTATATTTGGTATGGGACCAAAGACTAAACCCCAAATAATGC
Organism: Papaver armeniacum; assembly: GCA_023531295.1. Classification (NCBI taxonomy): domain Eukaryota; kingdom Viridiplantae; phylum Streptophyta; class Magnoliopsida; order Ranunculales; family Papaveraceae; genus Papaver; species Papaver armeniacum. Next base: position 84,226 of record JAJJWW010006072.1, on the reverse strand, counting down.
AAAGGCGTTGATATAATCCACGCCCACCACCAAGCTGTATATATTGTACGCCCCACACCAAAGTGAACGTATACTCGACGCCCCACACCAGGCGTGGTTTATACCTCCGCCCCCCCTTTTTTTTTCTTTTGAATGAGGAGTGGTTTATACCTCCGCCCCATGAATCTTTTTTTAAAACTTTTGAATGGGGCGTGGTTTATACCTCCGCCCCATTGTTTTTTTTTTTGTTTTAATTTTTTTTTTTCTTTTCGAAATCTCCCCCACACCATGTGAACGAATACTCCACGCCCCACCACCAAAGTGGACGTATACTTCACGCCCCACACCAAACAACGTATACTCTACGCTCCACCAAATTTAGTCTTCCACCCGTAGCGTCACACACCAGACTAAACCCAAATTTTGGTCTTTTTTTCCCTTTTTGGTCTTTGGTTATACTCGCACCACCGCAGTCGCTCTAAGATTCCTTTTTTAAGGAATTTGCCCTTTGTCAAACAAAATAAAAAATAAAAAAATAATAATTGAAGCACGTGTAATTTGTGGTCTAAATACGTTGTGCTCCTTGCGGATAAAATAGAAACATCTCGTTTTACCTCTCACTAGGGTCATCAACGAATCCTGGTCCTCCTGGGTAGTACATGGCCCCGAATCCTCACCCTAAGATATCAACATCGGTTCCGGTCCTCACGGTTCCGGGTCCGGTTCCATAATGTGTTGGCCTGTAACCTAGGACCCGTTTAAAGTCCCAAATACCGTCGAGTCCTGTTCGTTGGGTATTAAAAAAACTATTAAAATCTTAATTTCTTTCTCTTTTAACTTGAATATAAATTATTTTTATAAAAATTTATTATTATTTCTTTATTAATGTACTAAATAAAGATTAAATGTAAGAAAAAATCAAAAATCAAAAAAATCAAAGCCAAAACTAGCAAAATACCTATAATTTTGCTAAAAAAATGATCAAAAGGTTAAATAAACGGTACCCATTACCGCGGGTACCCGTCAGGTAGGACCCGGTTATAAGCGGGTCTATTCGGGTAATTACCCGCGGTCTTAAGTGGCTAATGGGTCCAACTTTAGACCTGCAACCGACCCACCAGCGGTCCGGTTCCGAATTAGCGGTAACGGGTACCCATTGACAGCCCTACCTCTCACATCCGTCGACTGACCCAGTTGTATTTATAACCACAAACTCACCGACTTGGATGGATACCTAATTCACGTTCAAGCACTACCAAAAGTTAGAGGTACTAGTAAGCTTGGAATTTATATCAAACCAAGTTTTTTTTTTTTTTTGAGAGGAATCCCAACTTGGATCTATTGACAAGCGTCGGTGGCTCACCATCTTTGGAATCATTGTTGGAATATTTTCAACTGCGCTGGGTCCCGGAGGGCGTAGCCCCGGGAAGAATTTTTTGGTGGTACGTAATCGCTTTGACGATTCTGGCAAACATATCCAGAATCAAATATCCAACAGACGTCATTGATGTCTGATGATGAAGAGACTCATCGTTTCGTGTACGTAATTTTTTTTGAAGTAGACGTCATTGATGTCTGATGATTAGACTTTACTGAATTAGATAAGAAAAGAAGTTCTTCTAACTTCGTATCAGCTGTTGCAATGCAGAAAACTTGCAGAACCTTATCATCCTCCCCATTTTCAATTGAATTATTATGTTTTTGTGTAATTGCTAAGACATCCATGTATAGCTATAAATATCCACCAGCTTGATGGTGGACTTTTAATCTTCCTGTGAAGGTTTGTGTCCCGCACGTTTATGACGTAGCCCGTTGGACTATATAATCCAAAGACCAAAGATCAAGACCCGTTTCCAGTAACAAGTACCAGGTTGGGTAGGAGAACAAATTAACTCCCGAAAATTGGACATCGCCGGCCTGACCAAGCCTTGCACAACCCGTAGGCAAACTATATAATCCAATCACTTTGAATTATACTTGTTAGGATAATTTTTTTTTATTTCTTTTCGTTGTCAGGGTAGGGATGATGTTTGCCGGTGAAGATGATATGTGATAATGCATATAGAATGATCATTATTATTGGGTTGTTTGAATTAAGGAAATCTGTTAGAATATAATCCAAACACGTTAACGTTTATTTTTATTTGAATAAAATGGATTTGGATTTTGATTAAGTCGTATATTAGCTAGATAGACGTATGATAAGCTTATAATCCAATCACATTTATACTTATTTGAATTAAACTGATTAGGATAATATTTTTTATTTCTTTTCATCGTTAGACAGGATGATGTTTTGCTGGTGAAAATGATATGTGGGATACATAAGGAAATGATAATTATTATTGAATTGTTTGAATTAAAGAAATCTGTTGGAATATATAAATTCAGACACGATAACATATGAAATCCCACATGCATAAGATACTAAAATTAACAATTTTTTAACACAAAATGGGTCATTTGTCCAAATATATTTAAAACACGGTTCAAATGGACGAGTAAAAAATAGTTTGGGTGAAATGGACAAATTTTTTTTAAGGATGAAACCGGATTCATCCCGACTTAAACTTAAAAAATAGCGAGGATGAAACCTGGATGATCGTACGTAAATCAAAAAATAAGAAAAAGTATTTGAAAATGGGTAGGATGAAAACCTACATCCTCAATATTTTTATATTTTTGTCATTTAAATAAAATCAAAATCTAACTGTCTTTTTCACCTAAATTATTATTTTCATCTTTTTAACCAATTTTGTGTTTTTTAAGAGAGAAGATCCACCCTCACTTCTATTTTAACATTAACTCACACTTTGGGCGTTTTTTCTTTTTTACGTAATAAAACTTAAATAGCGGATTTAAAGATAATATTTGTAGAGCACGTTACTCCTACTAAGAAATGGGTACATTCCCAAGCCCCACAATCTACCAATCCAAATTTCAATGGTCGAGAATTGGTTGACTTTCAACGTCGCTAGAGTAGACGGTGGTGTTATGCGTTTTGAAATATATCCTCGAAAACATTAGTTTCAAATCAGAAGGTTAATATTGTGTGTCTCAGTAAAAAACAAACTAAACCTTAGTCTTAACCTATATAAACCACTCTGCCTCTGAATACTTTTCTTCACTTCTTATCTCTGAAAATTTCTCCCTCTCTTCCCCACCTAATTTCCACATTAAAGTATTAAACCATCAAAACTATCTTCTGATATCATCATTCTTCCATTTTTAAGCGTGTTTTTTTTACAAAAATCCCAGTACTAATCTTTGTTTCTCATCAGCCCACTTGCAGTACTTATTTTGCGATGGAGTTTACTAGTCGAAGCGAGGAGAATAATGAGCTGATGCTAGCACAAGCTCACGTCTATAACCATGTTTATAGTTATGTAAGCTGCATGTCCCTGAAATGTGCTGTTCAATTAGGCATACCAGACATTATCCACAACCATGGCCAAGTACCCATCACGCTCTCGAGCCTCGTAGACAATCTCTCCATACCATTGACAAAAACTGATTCGGTCCAACGTCTCATGCGCATTTTGGTTCACTCCGGTTTTTTTACCACACAAACAATTGATGAAAATGAAGAGGAAGGATATTTGCTCACCCCATCTTCAAAGCTCTTACTAAAAGATGGTAGTACTAGATTTACGATGTCACCCTTTGTGCTCACTGTGGTGGATCCTTTCATGTTAACACCTTTTCTTTCCTTGAGCTCAAGTTTTAAAGAAAGCGGATCATTAACAGCATTCGAGGCTAGCCATGGTGTATCCTTCTGGAATTTCTTGGAGCGCGACTCTGAGCTTAACAAGAACTTTTCTAGTATGATGGCTAATGACTCTCGCTTGTTGATGAGTGTAGTTGTGGACGAGGGTAAAAAGGTATTCCAGAATTTAAAGTCTTTGATTGATTTAGGAGGTGGGACAGGAGCTGCGTCGGAAGTCATTATTGAAGCCTTCCCGCATCTGAAATGCACAGTTCTTGACCTCCCACATGTGGTTGCAAACTCACCTCATGCAGGGAAGTTGTCAAACAACTTACATTACGTTGCTGGTGACATGTTCGAGTCCATCCCTCATGCCGACGCAATTCTAATGAAGGTATATCCAGCTAACTCGACTAGTCATCGAACATGCGATTCATTAACATACTAACTAACGTTATATTAATTATTTGGCAGTTAACGCTTCATAATTGGACTGATGAGAAGTGCGTAAAAATACTTAAGAAATGCGGAGAAGCTATTCCGTCCAGGGAGCAGGGAGGTAAGGTAATTATAATAGATGCCGTGGTAGAAGAACACAAGAACAAACAAGAAAAGGAGCCAATAACTACTCAAATCCAACTAATGATCGATATGGTGATGATGACTATGCTTGGTGGTAGAGAAAGAACGGAAAAAGAATGGGAGAGAATTTTCCTGGAGTCGGGTTTTACGGACTATAAGATAACTCCAATTTCTGGGTTTCGTTCCCTTATTGAGGTATATCCTTGATCAGTGAACAGTGACGATGGCTTGGTGATGCGCAAGCGTTTATATATTTCCATGCAATTAATAATCTAAAGGGTTTGATGTGATAGTTTCGGAAATTTTTACCAAAATTTCCCGGCAATATCCTTGTTCGTGTTGAATATTGTGTTCCTAGAATTTCAACAAACCTTCAGATTTTTTTTTTGTTTTTTTGAAGCAATCATCAGAATGTTAACATGGATATTAAAAATAAATCCATAAATTATTTCACCATTTCTTAATCGGAAATGATTTATGTACCGAAAGATTTCTCCCGATAATTCTCCGGCAACACACATGTGGTGGGACCAAAAATCCATCCCTATAACTCCTCAGTGGGACCCAGGGGATATAAGCTATATATGCAATCCAAGAGTGAATGGTTACTGGTTAGTATAGTGTTATTTTAGCCCACCCAGGCTTCGAATCCTGCTTCCGTCGCTGAATAAGCTTTACCGAAATGTTTCTAGAAATACTAAGTAGATCATTGTAGAGGTTAAGTCTTTGTTATATAATTGGACTATACACACGGACATTTTCTCGGGGTTTAGTCTCTCCACACTAGCTAATTTGTAATTGGGATGTTGTGACTCACATATCCATGTAATTGTCTTTGATTCCTGGTCACTATTTTGGCGACTAAGAGCAACTGCAGTGGTGCGAGTATAACCAAAGATTAAAGACTAAATAAATGACCAAATTTGGGTTTAGTCCGTAGTGTGACGCCACGGTAAAAGACTAAATTTGGTGGGGCGTACATTGTAAGTTCGCCCGATGGTGGAGCGTACATTATAAGTTCGCCCGATGGAGCGAGATCCTGTTCATGTAATTGAAAACAAAAAATGAAAAAAAAAATTATGGGGCGGAGGTATACTTCACGCCCCAAGCTAAAGAGAAAAAAACAAAAAATGGGACGGAGACTTTATGTTCGCCTGGTGTGGGGCGTGAAATATAAGTTCGGCTGGTGTGGGGCGTGCACTATAAGTTCGCCTGGTGTGGGGCGTACATTATACGTGTGCTCGACTATATTTTTGGTTTGGTCTTGGTCCCAGACCAAATATAGTCTGGGATTTGGTCTTGGTCCGGATTTTAATCGATAATCTGTCCCGCCGTGTTTCATTTTCTTACCAAATATTTAGTTATACTCGCCCACTGTAGTTGCTCTAAGAATACTTTTCTAATGAATTTGCCCTTTGTCAAAGAAAATAAAAATAAAAATTGAAGCACGTGTAATTTGTGGTCTAAATACGTTGTGGTCCTCCTTGTGGATAAATTAGAAACATGTGGATAAAATAGAAACATCTCGTTTTACCTCTCACATCCGTCGACCGACCCAGTTGTATTTATAACCACAATCCACAAACTCACCAACTTGGATACCTAATTCACGTTCAAGTACTACCAAAAGTTAGAGGTGCGTCGGTGGCTCACCATCTCTGGAATCATTTCTGAGTCCAAATGTCCAACGAACAAAATAGCAATATCAGTTGTCAGCCAGGATATTAATGGCAGGTTTATCACAAGATATTAATGCCAGTATGTGTAGCATTGTTCATATTACTTGCTAAATTTGCCTTGCATTTTTAGGGGCGACCCCAAAAGAATTAGGGACGACACTAAAAGACAAAAAAGGTCACCCAAATATAAATCTAAGCTACCCCTTATCTTCGATTTTTAGAAATGACCAATATGCCCTTATATAATCGGGAGCCAACACCATAATCGGTAGGTTAAAGGTGAATCGGTAGGTTAAATTTAGTCTATACCTACCGATTATTGTGTAGATACTTCGGCTAATAATCCCTTTTATAATCGGTAGCTTATCCAACTTGTAAGACTACTGATTATAAGGAGCCCTATATTCAACCTTGGCCAAATTCCATAGGTTTTGAGGGGTGCAGAGCCAACCATAACCACTTGGCTTGAGCCGTGGATGTAGCCATAATCGGAAGCCTAATAGGTTACATACACTACCGATTATAAGTTGCCCCAAAATGAGTTTTTTCTAAAATCCTTCACATAATGAATTTTGAAATCTACCATAATCGGTAGGGTATATAATTATATAACCCGCCGATTATAACGAGCCCCAGATCCAACCTTTGCCATATTTCATAGGTTTTGAGTGTACACAGCCATCCATAGTCACTTGGTTCGTTTTTTGGATGCAACGTTAATCGGGAGTTAAATATATTACCAAACCATCCGATTATGGGTTGCCCCAAAATGATTTTTATAACTAAAATCCTTCATGTAAGGGAATTTGAAATATACCATAATCGGTAGTCTATCCAACTGTTTATGGGTAAAAATCGTTTCCACCGATTTCGGTAAATTCGGTAGGTGAGTGAGAAACTGGTTCAAACCCTAAACAAATGTGCTGCACGTGAGCACTTTATAGATTCGAGAGATCAATACATGCAAGTCCTACCTAAACCAAGAAATGGCCGTTCCCGGACTTGCTTCGGTCACAAAGTGGAGGAGAAGGGTTGATTTGGGGAGGAAGCAAAGAAAGGTGTTGAGACCGAATAATTACGAGAGAGTAGCGTCTCGACTTGTATCGAAAAGTGAAAGCTTGGGAGCTTGCAAGTGGTGGAAGCTTTTTGGGAGAGCTTGCAAAGTTTCCTTTCTGAGAGTGTTGTATTTTTCTCCTGACCGAGACTTGTGTCTGGTGGAAATAGGTAAGAACTATTTATACAAGTCGAGATTGAAACGTACCACAGCCTCATGAAGGAAGAGAGTAAAGGGTGAAATAATGGGAGGAGGTGGTAACCGTATGGTGTTAATGGGTGAAAACGTTTTTCAACATTATTTCCTCTTTTATTTGACCGCTTTATTCCTTTTCATGCTTTCTTAATGTGAGCGTAGTGTACGCCGCATCTCTGTGACCGCCAAACCAAAACCCTAGAAAGCATCCCCCAGTTTGGTGATGTCTCGAGTGTTGGTTGCATCTTGAGTGCAAGTGGTGCTGTTAGGGGCGCATGTGGCATGTGCCAATGGCATGTGCGGAATGCCTTTGTTGCGAGTTGCACCTCGGCGCAAGTGGCAATGCCCCGAGGCCGCTAGTGGCGTGTGTGGCATGTGCCAATGGCGTGTGTGGAACGCCTTGGTGGTAGGTTGCACGGTTTGCAAGTTAGGCTACCAGCGTGTGTGTTTGGCATGTGCCAACGGCATGTGCGGAATGCCTTGGTGGTAGGTTGCACGGTTTGCAAGTTAGGCTACCATCGTGTGTGTTTGGCATGTGCCAATGGCATGCGTGGCCGTTAGGGCCGTGGCCTTAGTAGGAAGAGCTACCAGCGAGCATGTTGGCATGTGCCAATGGCATGCGTGGCCGACTTGGCCTAGGTTGTATGGTTTGTAAGCCTAGGACGCTATATTTGGCATGTGCCAATGGCATAGCGGCTTGGAAATATGGCTTGTGGTACGTGTTGGAATGTGCCAACGGCACGTATGGCCATGTTGACCTAGTTGCACGTTTGCAAGCCTAGGGCGCTATATTTGGCGTGTGCCAATGGCATAGCGGCTTGGAAATATGGCTTGTGGTACGTGTTGGCATGTGCCAATGGCACGTACGGCCATGTTGACCTAGTTGCAAGTCTTGCAAGCCTAGGGCGCTATATTTGGCGTGTGCCAATGGCATAGCGGCTTGGAAATATGGCTTGTGGTACGTGTTGGCATGTGCCAATGGCACGTCACGACCATGTTGACCTAGTTGCAAGTCTTGCAAGCCTGGGCGCTATATTTGGCATGGGCCAATGGCATAGCGGCTTGGAAATATGGCTTGTGGTACGTGTTCGCATGTGCCAATGGCACGTCGACCATGTTGACCTAGTTGCAAGTCTTGCAAGCCTAGGGCGCTATATTTGGCGTGTGCCAATGGCATAGCGACTTGGAAATATGGCTTGTGGTATGTGTTGGCATGTGCCAATGGCACGTACGGCCATGTTGACCTAGTTGCAAGTCTTGCAAGCCTAGGGCGCTATATTTGGCGTGTGCCAATGGCATTGCGGCTTGGAAATATGGCTTGTGGTACGTGTTGGCATGTGCCAATGGCACGTACGGCCATGTTGACCTAGTTGCAAGTCTTGCAAGCCTAGGGCGCTATATTTGGCGTGTGCCAATGGCATAGCGCCTTGGAAATATGGCTTGTGGTACGTGTTGGCATGTGCCAATGGCACGTACGGCCATGTTGACCTAGTTGCAAGTCTTGCAAGCCTAGGGTGCTATATTTGGCGTGGGCCAATGGCATAGCGGCTTGGAAATATGGCTTGTTTCCATGGTGCGCAGTGTGCGGCTTGGTTTGGCATTGTTGCCATGGTGCGCAGTGTGCGGCTTGGTTTGGCATTGTTGCCATGGTGCGCAGTGTGCGGCTTGGTTTGGCATTGTTGCCATGGTGCGCAGTGTGCGGCTTGGTTTGGCATTGTTGCCATGGTGCGCAGTGTGCGGATTGGTTTGGCATTGCTGCCATGGTGCGCATGTGCGGCTTGGTTTGGCATTCTTTGCCATGGTGCGCGATATGCGGCTTGGTTTGGCATTGTTGCCATGGTGCGCAGTGTGCGGCTTGGTTTGGCATTGCTGCCATGGTGCGTAGTGTGCGGCTTGGTTTGGCATTGCTGCCATGGTGCGCAGTGTACGGCTTGGTTTGGCTATGTTTCCATGGTGCGCAGTGTGCGGCTTGGTTTGGCATTGCTGCCATGGTGCGCAGTGTGCGGCTTGGTTTGGCATTGTTGCCATGGTGCGCAGTGTGCGGCTTGGTTTGGCATTGCTGCCATGGTGCGCAGTGTGCGGCTTTGTTTTGGAATTAGGGTTACGTAGTTTGAAAACCTAATGCGGGTATTTTGAAAAAATACCCCTATTAATTATTTACACATGAGTTAAATGCTCTTAGTTAATGTGTTGCGGGTAACACTAGGTCATGGGGTTTTACGATTTTACCCCTTGTTTAAAAACCACCATCAACATTAAGTCCCCTGCTTAGCTCGGAACAAGGGCTTTGTTGCGAGGTAATCATAAGATGGTGACAAACTATCAACATCAAACCGTAAAGAGAATTGAGGAGGCTTGTCTGACCTTTTATAAATAGGGTTTGGAATCCTTGCCTCGGTAGTTTTGCACAAATCGGGAGGCTGGGCACAATTGGTGGGGCCCTGCGGCTTGGGCGACGTTGGGAAGTTGGCGTGAGTTGGGAAACTGGGCGTGCTAGCTGGTGGGACCGGCGCAATGTGGGAATCTGTGCGCTAGGGTGGCGAGACCGGTGTAAACAAGGAGGGAGTAGGTGTTTCTACAGATAGCAAAGTTTCCTTGTTTTGCCTTCCTTCACGCGCGCGGCTTCGATCAGGGCATTGTCCATGCTAAAATCTGGAAGCGTTCTGTCCCTCATTGCTTCCTTTCCTTTTTTAAGGTTCTATATTCATACCCAACGTAATTGCATCATCTCCCTCGTTTGAGAAAGGGTTCTTCTTGTCGAGTTTCTCTTTTTGTCATGTCACACAGAGACGAACCATCTTCTAACCAGCCAGGTTCTCCAGGTGAAGGCGCGAGGTCTGACTTTGGCAGGAGCATCCCAACAAAGGTTATTCGGGTTAAGAAAATCATACCGGTATTTTTCTTATTCTTTGGTGGACCGACGTACGCTTTACCGCTTGTTTGATGAATGGAAAATTTTCCTTTTGTGCAGAGATATCATGTTGGAGCATGCGTTAATGTTATCGACGAGGATGACCTAGTCATTCCCCTCCCTTCAAATCCAACCTTGTTGGCTAGCTGCAGACTTGGATAACGCTGATTTAGGGCTCTCTTGTCATGAATACCCCTATGCGGGTTCGGTCGTTTGGGACTCGTATGAGGTGTCTCTCCTCCAATCATCGGAATGTTAGCGGTTTCTGGTGCGGAAAGAATTCGTGGTCCTTTATACGAGGATATGTAAGACATGCGGCCATATCGCTACCAGGAGCGCAATGAAGTGATGTTCGTCCGCCTTGGTTTCCGTAGTGGACTGTCTTTTGCCAATGATTGTTGAGATGGAGAATACGTCCATCCGTGCCGCTGTGAGTTAGCCATTCAAAGGTGGGAGAACATGGTGTCCACTGCGAATCCTTGGAGTTTAATATTAGCCGGTTGCGATCGTCTCAATATTGTGAAAGTTGACGGAGATGGTATTCTTGCTGGTGTGATTCCTGCCACAGAAACCATGCTGGAAGAGGAGAAAGCTTTGGCTTTGGAGTCTCAGAGGATTGAAGATTTAACTCGAGACTTGAAGAGTAGGAATTTTTGATGTAGCTGTTGATGGTGGTTTTTAAACAAGGGGTAAAATCGTAAAACCCCATGACCTAGTGTTACCCGCAACACATTAACTAAAAACATTTAACTCAGGTGTAAATAATTAATAGGGGTATTTTTTCAAAATACCAGATTAGGGTTTTCGACACAGAACCCTAATTTCAAAACCAAGCCGCACTCTGCGCACCATGGCAACCATGCCAAACCAAGCCGCACTCTGCGCACCATGGCAACCATGCCAAACCAAGCCGCACTCTGCGCACCATGGCAACCATGCCAAACCAAGCCGCACTCTGCACACCATGGCAACCATGCCAAACCAAGCCGCACTCTGCGCACCATGGCAACCATGCCCAAACCAAGCCGCACTCTGCGCACCATGGCAACCATGCCAAACCAAGCCGCACTCTGCTCACCATGGCAACCATGCCAAACCAAGCCGCACTCTGCACCATGGCAACCATGCCAAACCAAGCCGCACTCTGCGCACCATGGAAACCATGCCAAACCAAGCCGCACTCATGGCAACCATGCCAAACCAAGCCGCACTCTGCGCACCATGGCAACAACGCCAAAACCAAACCACGTACCACATTCATTGGCAACCATGCCAAACTAAGCCGATATGCCATTGGCACATGCCAAATATAGCGCCCTAGGCTTGCAAAACGTGCAACTAGGTCAACTTGGCCGCACGTGCCATTGGCACATGCCAAACGTGTCGCAAGCCATATTTCCAAGCCGCTATGCCTTTGGCCCACGCCCAATATAGCGCCCTAGGTTTGCAAAACGTGCAACTAGGTCAACATGGCCGCACGTGCCATTGGCACATACCAAACGTGTCGCAATCCATATTTCCAAGCCGCTATGCCTTTGGCCCACGCCCAATATAGCGCCCTAGGTTTGCAAAACGTGCAACTAGGTCAACATGGCCGCACGTGCCATTGGCACATGCCAAACGTGTCGCAAGCCATATTTCCAAGCCGCTATGCCATTGACACATGCCAAATATAGCGCCCTAGGCTTGCAAAACGTGCAACTAGGTCAACATGGCCGCACGTGCCATTGGCACATGCCAAACGTGTCGCAAGCCATATTTCCAAGCCGCTATGCCTTTGGCCCACGCCAATATAGCGCCCTAGGTTTGCAAAACGTGCAACTAGGTCAACATGGCCGCACGTGCCATTGGCACATGCCAAACGTGTCGCAAGCCATATTTCCAAGCCGCTATGCCATTGGCACATGCCAAATATAGCGCCCTAGGCTTGCAAAACGTGCAACTAGGTTAACATGGCCGCACGTGCCATTGGCACATGCCAAACTTGTCGCAAGCCATATTTCCAAGCCGCTATGCCTTTGGCCCGCGCCAAATATAGCGCCCTAGGCTTGCAAGACTTGCAACTAGGTCAACATGGCCGCACGTGCCATTAGCACATGCCAAACACGCACGCTGGTAGCCTAACTTGCAAGCCGTGCAACCTACCACCAAGGCATTCCGCACATGCCATTGGCACATGCCAAACCCACACGCTGGTAATCTAACTTGCAAACCGTGCAACCTACCACCAAGGCATTCCGCACATGCCAATGGCACATGCCACACGCGCCACTAGCGAGCGCCACTTGCACTCAAGATGCAACCAACACTCGAGACATCAACACAAACCGGGGATGCTTCTTTAGGGTTTTGGTTTGGCGGTCACAGTATGCAGCGTACACTACGCTCACATTAAGAAAGCGTGAAAAGGAATAAAGCGGTCAAATAAAAGAGGAAATAATGGTAAAAAACGTTTTCACCCATTAAAACCATGCGGTTACCACCTCCTCCCATTATTTCACCCTTTACTCTCTTCCTTCATGAGGCCGTGGCAGTACGTTTCAATCTCGACTTGTATAAATAGGTCTTACCTATTTCCACCAGACAACAAGTCTCGGTCAGGAGAAAAATACTACACTCTCAGAAAGGCAACTTTGCAAGCTCTCCCAAAAAGCTTCCACCTCTTGCAAGCTCCCGAAGCTTTCACTTTCTGATACAAGTCGAGACGCTACTCTCCCAGAATTATTCTGGTCTCAACACCTTTCTTTGCTTCCCTCCCCAAATCAACCCTTCTCCTCCACTTTGTGACCGAAGCAAGTCTGAACGGCCATTTCTTGGTTTAGGCCGGACTTGTATGCATTGATCTCTCCAATCTATAAAATGCTCACGTGCAGCACATTTGTTTAGGGTTTGAACCAGTTTCTCACTCACCTACCGAATTTACCGAAATCGGCAGAAACGATTTTACCCATAAACAATTGGCGACCACAACGGGAGGATTGATCTATCGGCTACAATGTCAGATTGTCGATCTCGTTCTTCGACCCAGATGTCAAGATAGTAGGGGAAGGAGACTCAATCCAACTCAACTACCAGACGACCCGGTTACTAGTTGTAAAAACTACACCTGAAAACCGGGGACTCGTTAAAGATGCTACCAGCAATTGAGGACTTGTGACTCAGTCCGACTCAACTGCCAGACGACCCGGTTATCAGTTGTTAAAACTACACCAGAAAGCTGGAGACTCGCTGAATACGCTACCAGCGATTGGGGACTTGCTGGCGATGTTACCATCAAAACCGCCATCAAAACCGCCTTTTACATGGAGAGGGGCGTGTTCACAAAACCTACGAAGTGAGTAAATTCAAACTGGGAAAGATATACAATCTATTTTTAGGATCTTAGTAAAACCGTTATACTACTGAGTCTTGTGCCTATTGCTAGCACACACTTTCATAAAAGAAATATTCTTTTCCCAAAACATAATCAGAGTCATATTATCAAAACCATTCATCCCGAAATAATCCAATACCCTAAAAAGCTACCAGCTGTCTATCAAAGATCAAGTTTTGAACCAGACATCCAATATGTCTTTCGGAAAAAAAAGGGAACCTAAATGAAAGTTTAACAGAGAAACGTTCAAGGAAAATCGTCCAACAGAAGTCTGCTCTTCTTGGAGAAAGTCAACTTTGCGTCTTCAAGAGCCGCTCTCTTCATAGTCAACATCTTGCAAAGCTTTTGAGTTCCATCTCTTGTCGGGCAATCTCCTCGGCGGAAAGGCTTTCGATTGCTTTTGCATATTTCAACTTTTGGATCTCGGCAAGGCTGCGACAAACCACGAAGTGTTGAACTCCTTTTCTACGCACACGTCACGATGGTGCTCCCGATCGCAATAACGTCTTGAAACGGTGTGACCAGTCACCTCACGCATATCCTCGATGGAAGACAAAGCCTCTTCCACACGCTTAACCAACGCAAATCGACTAGTGACTTTCTTGGTTGTAGCCATATGTCCGTACTTCTCCCGGATTCGTGTACAACGCCTCATGCTTAGCCGGACGCTAAAGCCGCCAACCAAGACATGACATGGATAAGGAACCAAGTACGGGGATCAAAATGACGCCTTTAAGTGGCCTCACGACTCGCAAAGGGTCTTCTTCCATGTCCACGGCAACAACCATCGAGAGAATCATCTACCGTTTGAACCACGTCTCGTGCCGGCAATTGGCTAACTCCCATCTCCAAGTCACCACGGTGGTCACCAAAGGCAAGTTTTCGTGTGACTCCACCCCGAATCGTCCTCCGAACCGGATTCCTCCCGCAAACTTGAGTTAGACATTTTCAAACGAAGAAAACAGAAGAAGAAGAAAGAAAAGAAGCGCGAAACTCACCGAACCACTTCCCGAAGAAGAACCAAGTCTTTGCGGAGGAATCACTCTCGCTTGTTGAACTTTCTTCTTTCTCGACTCATCACCGCTCCGAGTAGGCTCGGTCGCCGGAATTCCTTGAAGAAACTGCTTGTCTCTCGGCAACGTGCAAGAGAAGCGAAAGCATTAACACTACCGAAGCCCCGAAGGAAACAAGACACATGTTCTCGGCCAAATTCATGTATTTTGAGACAAACCAATGAAGAGGCGACACATACCTGTTATTGGAAGAACCAAAGACACAAGAGCCGTGGGAGGATCTTGTGAAACCGTCCGAACCCGCCAAAGACGATTCTTCGTTCTCCGTTCTTTGGCCTGGGACTTTCCGAATTGCTAGGCAACTTTCGCTTGGGATCTCTCAACATTGGATACTTCTTCAAAACTGGCTGGGAAGGTTTGCAACAAACGTTTTCCACCACGTTATTCACAAAATCTCGGATCATAATAAACTCGTCGCACCAAAACTCATTATAGCCGAAGGTCGTCGGGTTACTCTTCCCATTTAAAAGAAGGGAAGACGGATACCCGACTCAAGGGCACCGGCGTCAAGGGCGAAACGCAACGAATCCTTAGGGATCACCGGCCGGTAAACAAGAGGCACCCTTGATCGAAACCCATGTGACGAGCAAAGACGGCCAATATTATAAGCAGCTATCTGGAAAGATCCCACGAAGAAAGACGGTATATAACCGGGCGAGCAGCTATGAATGAACAGGTTTTCACCAACACTCAAATCGTCATCGAAGACAAAGACGTGAGCGGAGCAGAAGCAAAGGTGTCCATTTGAGTCAGCGACTTATGGATCGGCCCCCATGGACGAAAATTGATTTCATGCAACTTATCAAGAAAACTAACCAAGCTCACGCCAACTCTTGGGCGCCCGTTCACCCATCGAAGAATTCGAGAGCCCCCCAACTCACGGGAAGCGAAGGAAGCGGTTTCGGAGCATACTTCTCAAGTGCTCCCATAGCCGGACTTGCGAAAAGCAACGTGCACATATGAATCCACTTTCATGAAACCATTCGAAACTTGCATGTTCGCAACTAGGTGATCCGGATGCACATACAGGGAACCAAGGAACAAATTGCCAATGGGAGGAACTTCACCCTTTGCAAACTTCACAAAGAATCTCTAACAGCTCCGGTCTTATTCCTTTCTTACCCCGAACCGTCATCAAAAATGTCTCTGGATAACCAGAGCCAAAAATGCTGCGACATGAAGATCATCAATGCTTTTAATTCGTGCTCCAACTCGTCAGGAACCATTGAGATATCCACCAACCGTAAGGGCACCTTTCATCCTCTTTCCGGGCGAATCCTTCGACTTCGCAATGGAGTCTTTCCGAGCAAAATCCCCCAACTTAGCGGCCAGGTCATCCCGCATCTTCACCTCACTTTCGGATAATTGGATTCTAAGATTCCCGATTCTTAGGAAGATTCAAAGAAGAGAGCCACACTCTCCAAGGAGAAAGTTATCTCACCCCATCTACATATGATTGTATGGGTGTCCGAACACCATCCTGGAGATGAAAGCAACCAAGCCCGGGATGTCCTTCCTAATGGAGATTTCTTCAAGTCTTGACAGCATCAATGACCTGCGCTCGAGTCAAGTTGGTATTTATGCGCTCCTCGCTCACCCTGAACACAACCCATCTCACAAAAGAACGCAATGGACTTTGACACATCCTGAAGTCAATGTTGGAAGAGGAATATACCCCTTTATGAAGACAAACCGAATGGTGCTCTGCTCGGGCGAACCGAACGTGTCTTCCTGTCATCCTCATCACCGGTTAGCAAAATTGGCACGAAACCTGGGTGATTCTTCCGAGCAGGGGCGAGGGCTCTAGTGAAGAATTCATCATCTGTGTTCGGTTTGGAATTATGAGCATCCTTCGACGAAGTTAAATGTGGTTCAGGTAACATCTTATCGAATTCCTTCATAACAATTTGGTAATAAGATATCTTCACAAAACAAACGGAGAAAGACGAAGTTATCTCCATGACACATAATCGTACCCAATAAAAAAAAAAAAAAGAAGAAAGGGGAAGGAAGACGTATTTTATTCGGGTTCAAGACTATATACACGTATTTTATTCGGGTTCAAGACTATATACGCAGTATTTTTCTTCGGGTTCGAAAACCATATACGCGACATTCTATACGGGTACAAGTGTGTCTACATATCCTTCTTCTGTTCAAACTATAGTGTTCTATACGGGTACAAGTGTGTCTATCCTTATCCTTCTTCAAAGTTCAAAAATATATATGGAGCGTTTTTCTATTGATTCAAAAACTGCGCGTGATACCTCTTTCAAGAAGCAAAGTCATATATACAATATTTCCTGGGTTCAAGTCATATGAAAGCATATACACGGTATTCTTCTTCTGGATTCATACAGGGTTCTCTACGGGTTCGAAATACACACGCAGTATTTTCTTCAGGGTTCAAATATTTCTTTTAGGACCGAAAATTTCATATATGCAATATTTCCCACGGGTTCAAACAATATATGCAGTATTCCCTTGGTTGCATACGTACAATATTTTCTACAAGAGGCACGCCAAGGAATCATATGCAAGGATTGTGGAAGCGCCTACTCTTAAGGTTTATACCTATGTGAAAAAAAAAGAGAAAGAGAAGAGTACTCGAAGACATACCCGGAAGCTGGTTTCTCTTTGCCGCTAGTATGAAAAGAAGAAAGAATAAAGCGCAGGATGGGGAGAAAGGGGCTTTATATATATATATATATACATATATAGGCGTGAAAGACTTTGAAATAGGGAAGGATTTCCCTTTTCACCAAAATCACGCGTGTAAGAAACGGGCCCACAAAGGGTGCGACTTCCCAATGCCGCCCAAGTCACGCCTGCAAGCACGGTTTCCAAGTTGCACCGGCCCCACCAATTGCGCCCGACCTCCCAACGTCGCCCAAGCTGCACCGGCCCCACCAATTGCGCCAACCTGCAGGCACGCACGGCTTCCACACTTTGCGCCGGTCCCGCCAGCTAGCACGCTCAGTTTCCTAACTCGCGTCAACTTCCCTATGACCTCCCAAGTCACGCCAGCAAGCACGCACAGCTTCCACATCGCGCCGGTCCCACCAGCTAGCACGCTCAGTTTCCCAATTCACGCCAACTTCCCAACGCGCCCAAGCTGCACTGGCCCCACCAATTGCGCCGACTTCCCTATGACCGCCCAAGTCACGCCTGCAAGCACGCACAGCTTCCATCGTCGCGCGCCGGCCCACCAATGCTAGCACGCTCGGTTTCCCAACTCACGCCAACTTCCCAAACGTCGCCTGCCGCAGCAGCCCCACCAATTGTGCCCGCCTCCCAATTTGTGCAAAACTACCGTGAGGCAAGGATTCCAAATCCTATTTATAAAAGGTCGACAAGCCTCCTCAATTCTCTTTACTAGTTTGTTATTGATAGTTTGTCACCATCTTATGCTTACCTCATGACAAAGCCCCTGTTCCGAGCTAAGCGGGGGACTTAATGTTGATGGTGGTTTTTAAACAAGGGGTAAAATCGTAAAACCCCATGACCTAGTGTTACCCGCAACACATTAACTAAAAACATTTAACTCAGGTGTAAATAATTAATAGGGGTATTTTTTCAAAATACCGTTAGGTTTTCGACCACGTAACCCTAATTTCAAAACCAAGCCGCACTCTGCGCACCATGGCAACCATGCAAAACCAAGCCGCACTCTGCGCACCATGGCAACCATGCCAAACAAGCCGCACTCTGCGCACCATGGCAACCATGCCAAACCAAGCCGCACTCTGCGCACCATGGCAACAACGCCAAAACCAAACCACGTACCACATTCATTGGCAACCATGCCAAACTAAGCCGCTATGCCATTGGCACATGCCAAATATAGCGCCCTAGGCTTGCAAAACGTGCAACTAGGTCAACATGGCCGCACGTGCCATTGGCACATGCCAAACGTGTCGCAAGCCATATTTCCAAGCCGCTATGCCTTTGGCCCACGCCCAATATAGCGCCCTAGGTTTGCAAAACGTGCAACTAGGTCAACATGGCCGCACGTGCCATTGGCACATACCAAACGTGTCGCAATCCATATTTCCAAGCCGCTATGCCTTTGGCCCACGCCCAATATAGCGCCCTAGGTTTGCAAAACGTGCAACTAGGTCAACATGGCCGCACGTGCCATTGGCACATGCCAAACGTGTCGCAAAGCCATATTTCCAAGCCGCTATGCCATTGACACATGCCAAATATAGCGCCCTAGGCTTGCAAAACGTGCAACTAGGTCAACATGGCCGCACGTGCCATTGGCACATGCCAAACGTGTCGCAAGCCATATTTCCAAGCCGCTATGCCTTTGGCACACGCCCAATATAGCTCCCTAGGTTTGCAAAACGTGCAACTAGGTCAACATGGCCGCACGTGCCATTGGCACATGCCAAACGTGTCGCAAGCCATATTTCCAAGCCGCTATGCCATTGGCACATGCCAAATATAGCGCCCTAGGCTTGCAAAACGTGCAACTAGGTCAACATGGCCGCACGTGCCATTGGCACACGCCAAACGTGTCGCAAGCCATATTTCCAAGCCGCTATGCCTTTGGCCCGCGCCAAATATAGCGCCCTAGGCTTGCAAGACTTGCAACTAGGTCAACATGGCCGCACGTGCCATTAGCACATGCCAAACACGCACGCTGGTAGCCTAACTTGCAAGCCGTGCAACCTACCACCAAGGCATTCCGCACATGCCATTGGCACATGCCAAACCCACACGCTGGTAATCTAACTTGCAAACCGTGCAACCTACCACCAAGGCATTCCGCACATGCCATTGGCACATGCCATACGCGCCACTAGCAGCGCCACTTGCACTCAAGATGCAACCAACACTCGAGACATCAACACAAACTGGGGGATGCTTCTTTAGGGTTTTGGTTTGGTGGTCACAAGATGCATGCAGTACACTACGCTCACATTAAGAAAGCGTGAAAAGGAATAAAGCGGTCAAATAAAAGAGGAAATAATGGTAAAAACGTTTTCACCCATTAAAACCATGCGGTTACCACCTCCTCCCATTATTTCACCCTTTACTCTCTTCCTTCATGAGGCCAGGGTACGTTTCAATCTCGACTTGTATAAATAGGTCTTACCTATTTCCACCAGACAACAAGTCTCGGTCAGGAGAAAAATACAACACTCTCAGAAAGGCAACTTTGCAAGCTCTCCCAAAAAGCTTCCACCTCTTGCAAGCTCCCGAAGCTTTCACTTTCTGATACAAGTCGAGACGCTACTCTCTCAGAATTATTCTGGTCTCAACACCTTTCTTTGCTTCCCTCCCCAAATCAACCCTTCTCCTCCACTTTGTGACCAAAGGAAGTCTGGAACGGCCATTTCTTGGTTTAGGCCGGATTTGTACAGATTGATCTCTCGAATCTATAAAGTGCTCACGTGCAGCACATTTGTTTAGGGTTTGAACCAGTTTCTCACTCACCTACCGAATTTACCGAAATCGGCAGAAACGATTTTTACCCATAAACAGTAGCATGTTGCAGGGAAGTGATTAGGCGTAGTATGCCTTAAGCCACTTTCCGTTGATGACTGTCTCTAGCTTTCCCCATCTTCTTTGATAATCTTGTAGTAACCACCATCATACGCTTTAGTGATTATGTACGGCCCTTCCCATTTGGGAGAAAACTTCGTGCCAATTCATCTTGTCGGATGTGATACCGGGATGCTCGAAATTACATGATGACATATTCTGATAGTGTAGGCTCGGGATCCTTCGCGGCCTCGTAAAGTGTTGAAGGCGTCTTCTAGACAAGAGAGGTGATGATATTCTTGCGCCGCACCCTTGAAGAGTAGAGGACCTTGTTGTGGGTAAGGATTTTTGTAGAATGTGTCTTGGAGCTTTGACGGTGAAAGGATCCCATGTATATCTTCCGTCCTCAAGTATGGTTTACATGTTTCCATCTTTGTAGTAATTCTTGTGCTGCGGTAAAGCTCCTGGATGGTATCAACGAATGAGGGGCAACGAGTTCTTGGTAGGAGATGTAATCGGGAGAAACTACATTGTCGTGGTAACAAAGTAGGTTGACTGATGTTCTATGGGCTTCCGTGGAAGTAAAAGGATTGGCCGGATGCGTAAGCGAGCAAACCGTCCATGATCACGAGTTTTGGCGAGATGGATTAAAAGGTGTCCATGACTACGAAAATTGGTCGGTTGTGACTATGTTCCTTGATATGAGGAGTGTGGCGGCACGACCCTTTGCGGGGAAGGAGTGGCGTTGAAGCGAACGTTAGGCGAAGCGGCCGATGGAGAATGTTGATGTGTAGCTACTTCTGGAGAGAACGTTGATGCAGAGCTACTTCTGGAGAGAACGTTGAAATGACATCTTGCAACTTTCAGAGCCTTGACGGCTACCATTTTGAAGTCAGAGGCTGCGCACGTTCTGTCAAACTCGACATCCCTCAAGAGAGCAGAGGTTAGGAGTCCTCAGTTACATCTATCGATCGTGCTTTCTAGGAGAGATTGGGGTTTGGGAACGGCTTTCCCTGGCTGGAAACGCCTGCTTTCCTGATGCAGTGCGGTTGAGGGGTGCAAATATTTCTTGACGCTACGCCTTGGAGAAATATAGAATCTCACATAACTGTTTCACCATAGACTGTACGACTTTGTGGTCGAAGTTTCCATTGTGCGGAAGAAGTGTCTCCGTGAACTCAGGAGAGTTGTTGATTTCCCTTGCTTTCGATTTTGGAGAAGTCTTTCCATCTTCCCGTGTGACGAAATTGGATTGCTTATCCCCTTCTCTTTGGGCGTTCAAGAGCAACGCGAGCCTCTTCATCTATAAATGCGCGTCTCCGTGAAGTATCTTTTGTCTTTTCATCAAATCAACAGTGCTAAAAGGGGGCTCGGCTTCTTCCGGATCTTCTAGTATCTTGCCATGATGGTGGAGTAGCGTCTCGGTGACGGTTGGAGCTTCCATGCTTTAAGAACCGTTGGGGTGGCGGAAGTGGCTCGCAGTTGCGTGATCGTAAGTATATCGTGCAGAGATGACACGGTTTTGATCACGAAGTGCTGGAGCCATGGCGCTGTTTCGAAGGGCGAGGATGGTGCTGGAAGGATGCAAACTGTTATCACAAAGTGTGGCAGTGCGGCTGGCATGCGCGTGCGGTATGTGTGCCTGGCATGTGCGTCTGGTAAGCGCGTCTGGCAAGCGCGTCTGGCAAGCGTTTCTGGCATGCGCGTCTGGCAAGCGCATCAGGTAAGCGCATCTGGTAGGCGCTGGATCATCTTGGAATGGGCGCTGACTTGGCGTGGACGCTGGCTTGGATTTCGGTATGGTGTGGACCATTGGCTTCTTCCCATACGTAGCTCAAACAGGAAATCCTTTCCTTATCCAAATTCCAAAAGTTGTTATGCTTATGAAATGGGTTGGCTCCCCTTTTTACCTCGTAGCTTTGTTATCACGTCATGGTGTTAGCGGTAGTGTGGTAGTG
This sequence comes from Papaver armeniacum, assembly GCA_023531295.1. Lineage (NCBI taxonomy): Eukaryota > Viridiplantae > Streptophyta > Magnoliopsida > Ranunculales > Papaveraceae > Papaver > Papaver armeniacum. Next base: position 62,223 of record JAJJWW010006072.1, on the reverse strand, counting down.
ATAAAGTGGGCAAGCATATTCCAGCTATGTACTCCAGCGTTTCTCTTTCAATTTGTTTTATTGTTTTCTTGTCTTTGGTGTAAACCGTAGCCATAGGTATACCTTTCATAAACTTGTGGAAATACTTCATCATAAATAATTCTTCAAATGTCACTGTAGTAACGTCTGCTAATAGTGATAGGTAATTATTATTGTGCAAAGTAAGTATGTACGGGTAGGTGAATTTTTTTTTTGAAAGGAAAACAAAGCGCCTGGTTTATGGTTTTTTGTCTTCCTGGATTTCTTGGGTTTGTAGATAAATGTTACCTTGACAGTTTGGGTTATTCTTTTTGGATTGAATTGTTTAGGAGTTGATTGTTTTAGTTATGATTGAAAGTGATGCAAACATCCCGGAAAACCATGGAACCGTATGTTGGTAGATGATATGGGATGAAACATAACATGGCTATCGGTTTTATCATAACTTGAAAAAGCAAACCACGTATTTTTGTCTAGATAAGACTTACTCGGTTTCTCGGAAGAGTCATGGGAAGTCCCCAATCTTCCGAATCGTTCTTTGAGTTGTCGGATAACTATGCCGTTAATCCCTGGGCGGATCGTTTTGCTTCTAGCCTGTGAGAAGTCCATGGTCGCCCCTTGTCATGTCATGACTTATAATCGAGCCGTCGAGTAACTGAGTCGGAGTGGATTGCCTTCCTCTACCATGTAAAAGGCGGTTTTGCTGGTAGCATCGCCAGCAAGTCCCCAATCGCTGGTAGCATCTTGGAGTCCCAGTTTTCTCGTGTAGTTTTTACAACTAGTAACCGGGTTTTACCGGTAGTTGTGTCGGATTGAGTCGCCTTCCCCTACCATCTTGACATATGGGTCGAAGAACGAGATCGACAAATCGACATTGTAGCCGATAGATCAATCCTCCCGGGCGTGGTCGCCAATTGTTTATGGGTAAAAATCGTTTCCGCCGATTTCGGTAAATTCGGTAGGTGAGTGAGAAACTGGTTCAAACCCTAAACAAATGTGCTGCACGTGAGCACTTTATAGATTCGAGAGATCAATCTGTACAAGTCCGGCCTAAACCAAGAAATGGCTGTTCCAGACTTGCTTCGGTCACAAAGTGGAGGAGAAGGGTTGATTTGGGGAGGGAAGCAAAGAAAGGTGTTGAGACCAGAATAATTCTGGGAGAGTAGCGTCTCGACTTGTATCAGAAAGTGAAAGCTTCGGGAGCTTGCAAGAGGTGGAAGCTTTTTGGGAGAGCTTGCAAAGTTGCCTTTCTGAGAGTGTTGTATTTTCTCCCGACCGAGACTTGTGTTCCGGTGGAAATAGGTAAGAACTATTTATACAAGTCGAGATTGAAACGTACCCTGGCCTCATGAAGGAAGAGAGTAAAGGGTGAAATAATGGGAGGAGGTGGTAACCGTATGGTGTTAATGGGTGAAAACGTTTTTCACCATTATTTCCTCTTTTATTTGACCGTTTTGTTCCTTTTCACGCTTTCTTAATGTGAGCGTAGTGTACGCTGCATGCTGTGACCGCCAAACCAAAACCCTAGAAAGCATCCCCCAGTTTGTGTTGATGTCTCGAGTGTTGGTTGCATCTTTGAGTGCAAGTGGTCTTTGTTAGGGGCGCATGTGGCATGTGCCAATGGCATGTGCGGAATGCCTTTGTTGCGAGTTGCACCTCGAGCGCAAGTGGCAATGCCGTAGCTAATTAGTGGAGTGTGTGGCATGTGCCAATGGCGTGTGTGGGAACGCCTTGGTGGTAGGTTGCACGGTTTGCAAGTTAGGCTACCAGCGTATGTGTTTGGCATGTGCCAACGGCATGTGCGGAATGCCTTGGTGGTAGGTTGCACGGTTTGCAAGTTAGGCTACCAGCGTGTGTGTTTGGCATGTGCCAATGGCATGCGTGGCCGTTAGGGCCGTGGCCTTGGTAGGAAGAGCTACCAGCGAGCATGTTGGCATGTGCCAATGGCATGCGTGGCCGACTTGGCCTAGGTTGTATGGTTTGTAAGCCTAGGGCGCTATATTTGGCATGTGCCAATGGCATAGCGGCTTGGAAATATGGCTTGTGGTACGTGTTGGCATGTACCAACGGCACGTAGGGCCATGTTGACCTAGTTGCACGTTTGCAAGCCTAGGGCGCTATATTTGGCGTGTGCCAATGGCATAGCGGCTTGGAAATATGGCTTGTGGTACGTGTTGGCATGTGCCAATGGCACATACGGCCATGTTGACCTAGTTACAAGTCTTGCAAGCCTAGGGCGCTATATTTGGCGTGTGCCAATGGCATAGCGGCTTGGAAATATGGCTTGTGGTACGTGTTGGCATGTGCCAATGGCACATACGGCCATGTTGACCTAGTTGCAAGTCTTGCAAGCCTAGGGCGTTATATTTGGCGTGGGCCAATGGCATAGCGGCTTGGAAATATGGCTTGTGGTAAGTGTTGGCATGTGACAATGGCACGTACGGCCATGTTGACCTAGTTGCAAGTCTTGCAAGCCTAGGGCGCTATATTTGGCGTGTGCCAATGTCATAGCGGCTTGGAAATATGGCTTGTGGTACGTGTTGGCATGTGCCAATGGCACGTACGGCCATGTTGACCTAGTTGCAAGTCTTGCAAGCCTAGGGCGCTATATTTGGCGTGTGCCAATGGCATAGCGGCTTGTGGTACGTGTTAGCATGTGCCAATGGCACGTACGGCCATGTTGACCTAGTTGCAAGTCTTGCAAGCCTAGGGCGCTATATTTGGCGTGTGCCAATGGCATAGCGGCTTGTGGTACGTGTTGGCATGTGCCAATGGCACGTACGGCCATGTTGACCTAGTTGCAAGTCTTGCAAGCCTAGGGCGCTATATTTGGCGTGGGCCAATGGCATATCGGCTTGGAAATATGGCTTGTTGCCATGGTACGCAGTGTGCGGCTTGGTTTGGCATTGTTGCCATGGTGCGCAGTGTGCGGCTTGGTTTGGCATTGTTGCCATGGTGCGCAGTGTGCGGCTTGGTTTGGCATTGTTGCCATGGTGCGCGATGTGCGGCTTGGTTTGGCATTGCGCGGCATGGTTTGCATTGCTGCCATGGTGTGGGCTTGGTTTGGCATTGTTGCCATGGTGCGCATGTTGCGGCTTGGTTTGGCATTGTTGCCATTGTGCGCTTGGGCTTGGTTTTGGCATTGTTGCCATGGTGCGCAGTATGCGGCTTGGTTTGGCATTGTTGCCATGGTGCGCAGTGTGCGGCTTGGTTTGGCATTGCTGCCATGGTGCGCAGTATGCGGCTTGGTTTGGAATTGTTGCCATGGTGCGCATGTGCGGCTAGGTTTGGCATTGTTGCCATGGTGCGCAGTGTGCGGCTTGGTTTGGCATTGTTGCCATGGTGCGCAGATGCGGCTTGGTTTGGCATGGTTGCCATGGTGCGCAGTGTGCGGCTTGGTTTGGCATTGGTTGCCATGGTGCGCAGTGTGCGGCTTTGTTTTGGAATTAGGTTTACGTGGTCGAAAACCCTAACTGGTATTTTGAAAAAAATACCCCTATTAATTATTTACACCTGAGTTAAATGCTCTTAGTTAATGTGTTGCGGGTAACACTAGGTCATGGGGTTTTACGATTTTACCCCTTGTTTAAAAACCACCATCAACACCAACTTAACAACCTACCGATTATAAGGAGCCCCAGATCAAACCCTTTCCAAATTCCATAGGTTTTGAGTGTACAGATCCAGGCATAACCATGTGGTTCGTGATTTGGATGTAGCCATAATCGTAAGCCAAATAGGTTCCACAACCTACCGATTATAGGTTGCCCCAAAATGAATTTTTTCTAAAATCCTTCATGTGATGAATTTTGAAATCTACTATAATCGGTAGTCTATCCAACTTAACAACCTACCGATTGTAAGGAGCCCCAGATCGAACCCTTGCCAAATTCCATAGGTTTTGAGTGTATAGACCTAGGCATAACCATGTGGTTCGTGATTTGGATGTAGCCATAATCGTAAGCTAAATAGGTTACACAGCCTACCGATTATAGGTTGCCCCAAAATGAGTTTTTTCTAAAATCCTTCATGTGATGAATTTTGAAATCTACCATAATCGGTAGATTTTATTACTTCTTACCATCCGATTATACGAAGTCCCAAATCCAACCTGTGCCAAAATCCATAGGTTTAGAGGGTACAGAGCCGGGCATAACCATGTGGTTCGCGATTTGGATGTAGCCATAATCGGACGTCAGATTGGTTCCAAAACCTACCGATTATATGTTGCCCCAAAATGTGTTTTTTCTAAAATCCTTCATGTCAGGAATTTTGAAATCTACCATAATCGGTAGAGTTTAAAACTTATAACCCTACCAATTATAAGTGGCCCTGGATTCAACCTTTGCCAAAAACTATGATATTCGGTAGCCAAAACAATAATCGGTAGTTTCACAAAATAATCGGAAGCAAACTCTTGTAATCGGTAGGTTGGGGTCTATATATTAGTGTTTGGAATTTTTTTTTGACTCATTATGAGATAACTCCTGATTGAGTGAGAGAAGAAGAAGAAGTGGGTATATGTTGCCAACTTCCGATTGTTGCCAACTTCCATAAACATGGATGGGTACGAAGAAGGACGTGAAGTTGTTGAAGTTCAAGGTTCACTACCGTTTAGAGATGACGATTTGGGGTATATGTTGAATGATCCAAACTTTGAGGGAGATGAAACCCTAGACGACGCTTTCATGAAAGAAAATGGAGAATCACCCGAGATCGAAGCTAACGATGCATCAAACATACATGTATGTTGTTAACAAACTCTAATACCCATGTTATCCATGTTATGTGCGTTTGTGTGTGTTTTTGAACGTGAAGATTCGATTTCTGCATGCATTGAATGACATGAACGACACATATTCGGTAGTTAATTTAGTACAATATCTACCGATTATCCATAATCGGATATATTTTGATGTATTAATCTGCTGAATATGAAAAAAATCCCCAAATTGAAAGCTTCAATTTCTCACAATCGGAAGTTGTATACATAAATACACGTCCGATTATATAACGTCGCCCCAAATACGAATTCTCCAAAAAAATAAAATATTCGTAAATCTTGATATTTAATAATCGGTTGGTTTATGAATTTATAGTCCCTCCGATTATTGAAGCTTATTATACAGAAGAATTGTTCATTTTTGTATGTCGTTAATCGGTAGACTATATTCGTACATGACTACCGATTGCTCATAATCGGTTATGTTGTATAGTACTAAATTACTGATTGTGTTACAATCGGTTACTTATTATCTAAACTTCCTTCCGATTGCTAATGCATAACTTTTTGTTGTTGTGCGTAGGCTGTTGTAGCGGTTGATGACGATTATTATTTAAGGCCTGATACTTCCCTACACTATGCAAACGATTTGGTATGTTCATGAATTATCTTTTCTTTTTCTAATCATGTATGTTAAAGGGTTATGCTTATTTTTTTTGGTTTGTTATATGCGCATTTAGATATTTGGAAGTAAGAAGGAAGCAAAGGAATGGCTTATGAACAAGGCAAAAGAGAAGATGTGCATGGTAGTTCAGAACCCTTGCGTGAAGGACATTAGGTTTGAAATGGTTTGTGAGCGAGGTGGGAAGAAAAAGAGTCACGAGGGAAAGAATAATAAGTATGTAAGGAAGATGGAGAGGAAGAAGTACCGAACTCATACAAATAAGATTGGATGCCCATTTAAGATTGTCTTCTATAAGCCCGATGGTAAGGAAAGTAAAGATTGGAAAATGTCTAAAGTTGCTAATGGTTGTCACAACCACGATGATCCAGATACTCTTATTGGACATGTAATGGTTGCGAAGTTAAAAACACATGAAATGGAGACGGTGAGGTCTATGCGTATCCAAAAGGCGAGTGCGATCTTAAGTAAAATAAAGGAGGACGACCCCGACAACTTGTCTTCTTTGTCTACAATTAGGTCGGCCCTAGCTACGATCAAAAGGACGGAATGGGATGGTAGAACGGTCATGCAATAATCCCAGTGGTTAGCTGAGTTACACGACTACACGTTGAGAATGGAAGAAAATGATGGTAAAGTGGTACGTATTTTCTTGGCACATCCCGAAATGATAAAATTGGCGCAGTGTTTTCATCAAATTTTGTTGATAGATGCCACTTACAAGAAAAACAAATATAACATACCGTTGTTGAACATTGCTTGTCACACTTCGGACAAAAACACGTTTACGATTGCATAGGGTTTAATGGATCATGAGAACAACGTGAGTTTCATTTGGATGTTGGAGACGTTGAGGTCAATTTATAATGGCGATGATTTTCCAAGGGTTATTGTAACGGATAACGATCAAGCCTTAATGCATGCAATAGCGGTAGTGTTTCCTGAAGCCCGAAACTTGCAATGTACGTGGCACATTCAAGGAAACCTCAAACACAATTGCTATCACCAATTCCAAGCTAAAAACCAAGGAAGGGTACCAAGAGGTCGAAGGAAGAGGATGAGCGCATTAGTAAATTAACCGCGGAAGAACGAGAGGAAGAGAAGAGGTTATTTGATAAAAAATGGAAGAAGGATGGACTGATTTGGAGAGCGTTCATGAAAGCATGGGACAAGATCGTTTGGTCAATGACCGAGGAAATTTACGAAAGAAACTTGAAGAAATTTGAGGATGAATATGGCAAGGACTACCCAAAACCCGTTGAGTATTGTAAAACACAATGGTTACCGATTAAGGAGAGGTTTGTGTATGCATGGACATATGAATATCGTAACTTCAAGAACGAGGCGACAAGCATTGCGGAGGGGTCTCAACATGCATGTACGATTAAAGAAAATACTTCTAGGTAGTCAAAATGGAGTTGCGTCGATCCAAGAAGCAATCCATGAATTCACCAATCGTGATCTCGTAAAGATTAAGGATTCTATGCAATTTAGTGTACATAAATTCCCTACGGAACATGAAAGGGAAAGATTGCTTTTAAGGGGCATTGTTCATAAAGTTTTAAAATGGGCAATAAATCACATGATGGAATAATTGAAGTTATATAAAGCTTACGATGACGAGAATACGGTTTGTGGTTGCAAGGATATGATAGGTATTGGTCTCCCATGTCGTCATAAATTGGGTAGGTACGTCGATGTGATTGACATCAATGATATTCATCCATTTTGGAAGCAATTAAATTTCACTCCAAGCACCCCCGTAGTTGATGGTCCGTCGTTCATGGAGTCGGAATTGTGTGCAAGAATAACAGAGCGTTATGCTACAAAAAATGGCGCCAAGAAGTAAATATTGATACATGATTTGAAGCAAGCTCTTCACCCTCGTTTAAGGGAGGTTGATGAACCTATTAAGCAAAATGGGGCGGGTAGGCCAAACACCGAAGTGTCGAGGACCATTGAAAGAAAAGAATTAAAGGAGCATTTGTCTAATAAAAGAATATTGTGTAGGCATGAGCGTTCGGAGGCCGAATTTGAAGATGAGCCGCAACCCAAGAAAAGAGGTCGTCCAAGAAAAGATCAAAATGGACCAACCTCCCAACAAGTGAGGCCAAAGGTCTCTACGAAGCCTTCTCAAGTAAGTCAAGCCAAGGCGGTGGAAGAAGTTGTGTTAGTGGAGACCCAAACTAGCTCCGTAGTTATTGATCAAATGAGCGACTCGCAACAAACACAATCAACGGAAATGGTGACTATAAGAGAGAAGTATGGTACTCTTCATTGTCCTAGGGATTTTTATGGAAGACCAACACGATCAATGTATACGATTATAGAAGAGTATATGAAACAACTCCCTCCACTCATTGTTCCATTTGTTTTGTCCACCGACGAGGTTGATGGGGATGGCAATTGTGGGTTTCACGTCACCACGGAACAAATTGGTTACTTTGGAGAGGCGGTGAACGAAGATGTCACCCAATGGAAAAATTTAAGAACTAAGATGGCGGTACAACTAATAAAGGACAAGGATTTCTATATGGAGATGATGAAGCAAGGAGATAGGCACGACAAAGAACTAGAGTTCAAAGACTTAGTTGCGCGTGTAAAGTTCCGAAAGGGATTGAAGACAATCAGATCCAAGTATTGGATGACTATGCCTAAATGTGGATATCTCTTAGCGGACGCTTTGAATTGCGTGGTACATTTCTTTGTTCCTCCTAGGTATGGACATTCTTTTACGTTTACACCTACAAGGACGGTTTTGCGATGAATCGATTTAAAGATATAAGAATTTTTATGGCATTTGTGAATGAGATGCATTTTATCGGTTTAAGAGTAAAGAGGGATTGCCCATTACCTCCGTTGGGTGGTTGGAGTGATTACTTCCCAAAGAATCATTGTAACGATTGGTTGAAAAAATATGAGACCAACATGTTGGATTAGGATCGCGTCATGAAGGAGGATTTCCCGGAAGGCCTATTGGATTTGGTCCCCTCGGATGATGAAGATGAATGATCGTTATGTTTGAAAGATGTATAGTATAAAGTTCCTATTTGTACATGTTTTTTTGGATTTTTTTTGGAAAATACTGTGAAGTATGAAGCTATAATCGGTAGTTATATTTTTAATATATCAACCGATTATACAAGCTTCTGTAAACAGACTCAATCAATATTATAATCGGTTATTAACTTTTGGAAGTTAGCTGCCGATTGTAAGGCTGAGAAAACAACTGAAATTTTTTCCCAGAATCGGTAGATTACATATTACATAAACATACGATTGTCACCAAACTCTGACAAAAAAAACTGAATTTTTTTTCCAGAATCAGTAGACAACTGTTGATGGTGGTTTTTAAACAAGGGGTAAAATCGTAAAACCCCCATGACCTAGTGTCACCCGCAACACATTAACTAAGAGCATTTAACTCGGATGTAAATAATTAATAGGGTATTTTTTCAAAAATACCGATTAGGTTTTCGACACGTAACCCTAATTCCAAAACAAAGCCGCACACTTTGCGCACCATGGCAACAATGCCAAACCAAGCCGCATATCGCGCACCATGGCAACAATGCCAAACCAAGCCGCACACTGCGCACCATGGCAACAATGCCAAACCAAGCCGCACACCACGCACCAAACCAAGCCGCAACCGTGCAATGCCAAACCAAACCAAACACACTGCGTGTACCATGGCAACAATGCCAAACCAAGCCGCACACTGCGCACCATGGCAACAATGCCAAACCAAGCCGCACACTGCGCACCATGGCAACAATGCCAAACCAAGCCGCACACTGCGCACCATGGCAACAAGCCATATTTCCAAGCCGCTATGCCATTGGCACACGCCAAATATAGCGCCCTAGGCTTGCAAGACTTGCAACTAGGTCAACATGGCCGTACGTGCCATTGGCACATGCCAACACGTACCACAAGCCATATTTCCAAGCCGCTATGCCATTGGCACACACCAAATATAGCGCCCTAGGCTTGCAAGACTTGCAACTAGGTCAACATGGCCGTACGTGCCATTGGCACATGCCAACACGTACCACAAGCCATATTTCCAAGCCGCTATGCCATTGGCACACGCCAAATATAGCGCCCTAGGCTTGCAAGACTTGCAACTAGGTCAACATGGCCGTACGTACCATTGGCACATGGCAACACGTACCACAAGGCATATTTACAAGCGGCTATGCCATTGGCCCACGCCAAATATAGCGCCCTAGGCTTGCAAGACTTGCAACTAGGTCAACATGGCCGTACGTGCCATTGGCACATGCCAACACGTACCACAAGCCATATTTCCAAGCCGCTATGCCATTGGCTCACACCAAATATAGCGCCCTAGGCTTGCAAGACTTGCAACTAGGTCAACATGGCCGTACGTTCCATTGGCACATGCCAACACGTACCACAATCCATATTTCCAAGCCGCTATGCCATTGGCACACGCCAAATATAGCGCCCTAGGCTTGCAAAACGTGCAACTAGGTCAACATGGCCGTACGTGCCGTTGGCACATGCCAACACGTACCGCAAGCCATATTTCCAAGCCGCTATGCCATTGGCACATGCCAAATATAGCGCCCTAGGCTTACAAACCATACAACCTAGGCCAAGTCGGCCACGCATGCCATTGGCACATGCCAACATGCTCGCTGGTAGCTCTTCCTACCAAGGCCACGACCCTAACGGCCACGCATGCCAAACACACACGCTGGTAGCCTAACTTGCAAACCGTGCAACCTACCAAGGCATTCCGCACATGCCATGGGCACATGCCAAACACACAAGCTGGTAGCCTAACTTGCAAACCGTGCAACCTACCACCAAGGCATTCCGCACATGCCGTTGGCACATGCCAAACACACACGCTGGTAGCCTAACTTGCAAACCATGCAACCTACCACCAAGGCATTCCGCACATGCCGTTGGCACATGCCAAACACATACGCTGGTAGCCCAGCTTGCAAACCGTGCAACCTACCACCAAGGCGTTCCACACACGCCATTGGCACATGCCACACACGCCACTAGCAGCTCTGGCATTGCCACTTGCGCTCGAGGTGCAACTCGCAACAAAGGCATTCCGCACATGCCATTGGCACATGCCACATGCGCCCTAAAAAGCACCACTTGCACTCAAGATGCAACCAACACTCGAGACATCAACACAAACGGGGGATGCTTTATAGGGTTTTGGTTTGGCGGTCACAAACATGCGGCGTACACTACGCTCACATTAAGAAAGCGTGAAAAGGAATAAAGCGGTCAAATAAAAGAGGAAATAATGGTGAAAAACGTTTTCACCCATTAACACCATACGGTTACCACCTCCTCCCATTATTTCACCCTTTACTCTCTTCCTTAATGAGGCCAGGGTACGTTTCAATCTCGACTTGTATAAATAGGTCTTACCTATTTCCACCCGGTTCACAAGTCTCGGTCGGGAGAAAAATACAACACTCTCGGAAGGCAACTTTGCAAGCTCTCCCAAAAAGCTTCCACCTCTTGCAAGCTCCCGAAGCTTTCACTTTACGATACAAGTCGAGGCGCTACTCTCTCGAATTATTCTGGTCTCAACACCTTTCTTTACTTCCTCCCCAAATCAACCCTTCTCCTTCACTTTGTGACCGAAGCAAGTCCGGAACGGCCATTTCTTGGTTTAAGCCGGACTTGTACGGATTGATCTCTCGAATCTATAAAGTGCTCACATGCAGCACATTTGTTTAGGGTTTGAACCGTTTCTCACTCACCTACCGAATTTACCGAAATCGGCGGAAACGATTTTTACCCATAAAAATTGGCGACCACAACGGGAGGATTGATCTATCGGCTACGATGTCGGACCCATCGATGTCATTTATTCGACCCGGATGTCAAGATGGTAGGGAAGACCATTCGATCCGACGCAACTACCCGGACAACCCGGTTACTAGTTGTAAAAACTACACGAGAAACTGGGGACTTGCTAAAGATGCTACCACTCGATCCGACTCGACTGCCAGGCGACCCAGTTACCATTTGTAAAGGTTACACGAGAAAACTGGGGACTCGCCGAGGATGTTACCAGCGATTGGGGACTTGCTGGCGATGACCTGGATAAGGAACCAAGTACGGGGGGGTCAAAAGTGGCGCCTGCAACGGGCCGCACGACTCGCAAAGGGTCTTCTTCTATGTCTACGGCAACAACCGTCCGAGAATCATCCACCATTTGAACCACATCTGTGCCCGGCAATTGGCTAACTCCCATCTCCAAGTCACCAACGGTGGTCACCAAAGGCAAGTTTTCGTGCGACTCTACCCCAGAATCATCCTCCGAACCGGATTCCTCCTGCGAACTTGAGTTAGATATTTCCCAAAAGAGGAAACAGAAGAAGAAAGAAAAGAAGCGCGAAACTCACCGAACCACTTCCCGAAACAGAACCAGTGCTGCCGGAGGAATCACTCTCACTTGTTGAACCTTCTTCTCTCTCTGACTCATCATCGCTATGAGAAGGCTCAATGCTGTCGGATTCTTTAAAGAAATTGCCGTCTCCTGGCAACGTGCAAGGGCAGCGAAAGCGTTAACACTACCGAAGCCCTGAAGGAAACAAGACACATGTTTTCAGCCAAAATTCACGTGTTTTGAGACAAACCAATGAAGGGGCGACACATACCTGGTTATTGGAAGAACTGAAAGACACAAGAGCCATGGGAGGATCTTGTGAAACCATCCGGAACCCGCCAGAACGATTCTTCGTTCTCCGTTCCTTGGCCTGGGGACTTTCCGAATTGCTAGGCAACTTTCGCTTGGGATCTCTCAACATTGGATACTTCTTCAAAACTGCTGAGGAAGGTTTACAACGAACGTTCTCCACCACGTTATTCACAAAATCTTGGATCATAATAAACTCGTCGCACCAAAACTCATTATAGCCGAAGGTCGTCGCAGTTACTCTTCCCATTTGAAAGAAGGGAAGGCGGATACCCGGCTCAAGGGCACTGGCATCAAGGGCGACACGCAATGAATCCTTAGGGATCACCGGCCGGTAAACAAGAGGCACCCCTTGATCGAAACCCATGTGACGAGCGGCACGGTCAATATTGTAAGCAGCTATCTGGAAAGACCCCATGAAGAAGGACGGCATATAACCAGACATGCAGCTTTGAATAAACAAGTTTTCACCAACACTCAAATCTCCACCAGAAGACAAGGACATGATCGGAGCAGAAGCAAAAGTGTCAATTTGAGTCACTGACTTATGGACCGGTTCCCATGGGCGAAAATTGATTTCATGCGACTTATCGAGAAGACTAACCAAGCTCATGCCAACTCTTGGACGCCTGTTCACCCATCGAAGAATTCGGGAGCCTCCCCAACTCACGGGAAGCGAAGGCAACGGTTTCGGAGCATACTTCTCAAAGTGCTCCCATAGCCAGACTTGCAGAAAAGCAACGTGCACATATGAATCCACTTTCATGAAACCATTCGAAACTTGCATGTTCGCAACTAGGTGATCCAGATGCACATACAGGGAACCAAGGAACAGCTTGCCAATGGGAAGAACTTCACCCTTTGCCAACTTCACGGCCAATCGCTAACAACTCGGTCTTATTCCCTTCTTGCCGCGAACCGTCATCAAAAATATCTCTAGACAACCAGAGAGCCAAAAATGTTTGCGACATGGAGATCACCGCACCTGTTCGGGCTCCAACTCGTCCTAAACCATTGAGATATCCACCAACCATAAGGGCACCTTTCATCCTCTTTCCGGGCAGAGTCCTTCGACTTCGCAATGGAGTCTTTCCGAGAGAAATCCCACAACTTAGCGGCAAGGTCATCCCGCATCTTCACCTCACTTTCAGATAATTGGATTTTAATATTCCCAGTTACCGGAAGATTCAGCAAGAGAGCCACACTCTCCAAGGAGAAAGTTATCTCACCCCATCTACATATGATTGTATGGGTGTCCGAACACCATCTGGAGATGAAAGCAACCAAGCACGGGATATCCTTCCTAATCTGGAGATTTACTGAAGCCCTGACAGCATCAATGACCTGCGCTCGAGTCAAGTTGGTATTTATGTGCTCCTTGCTCACCATGAACTCAACCCATCTATCAAAAGAACGCAATGGGCTTTGACACATCCTGAAATCAATGTTGGAAGAAGAATATACCCCTTTATGAAGACAGAACCGAATGATGCTCTCTGGGCGAACCAAACGTGTCTTCTTTTCATCCTCATCACCGGTTAGCAAAATTGGCACGAAACCTGGGTGATTCTTCCGAGCAGGGGCGAGGGCTCTAGCGAAGAATTCATCATCTGTGTTCGGTTTGGAATTATGAATATCCTTCGACGAAGTGAAATTTGGTTCAGGTAACATCTTATCGAGTTTCTTCATAACAATTTGGTAATAAGATATCTGCACAAAACAAGCGAAGAAAGACGAAGTTATCTCCCTGACACATAATCGTACCCAAAAAAAAAAAAAAAAAAAAAAAAGGGGGGGGGGGAGGAGGACGTATTCTTTTAGGGTTCAAGACTATATACGCAGTATTTTCTTCGGGTTCGAGACTATATACGCGGCATTCTATACGGGTTCAAGTGTGTCTACAGTATCCTTCTTCGGGTTCAAAATTAAATATGGAGCATTTTACTATTGGTTCAAAAACTGCACGCGTGGTATTTCTTTCAAGAAGCGAAAAATCATATACACAATATTTCCTGCGGGTTCGAAGTCATATGAAGCGTATACACAGTATTCTTCTTCGGGATTCATACAGTGTTCTCTACGGGTTCAAAATACACACGCAGTATTTCATACGGGCTCAAATACGCCTACAGTATCGTTCTTCGGGTTCAGAATTATATACGGAGCATTCTCTACGGGTTCAAAATACACACGCAGTATTTTCTTCAGGGTTCAAATATTTCTTTCAGGATCGAAAATTCGTATATGCAATATTTCCTACGGGTTCAAACAATATATGCAGTATTTTTTCTACCAAAATCACGCGTGTAAGAAGCGGGACCACAAAGGGCGCAACTTCCCAATGTCGCCCAAGTCACGCCTGCAAGCACGGCTTCCAAGTTGCACCGGCCCCACCAATTGCGCCGACCTCCCAATGGCCGCCCAAGTCACGCCTGCAAGCACGCACGGCTTCTACACTTTGCGCCGGTCCCACCAGCTAGCACACTCGGTTCCCAACTCACGCCAACTTCCCAACGTCGCCTGTTGCGCACCGGGCCCACCAATTGTGCCATCCTCCCAATTTGTGCAAAACTACCAGAGGCAAGGATTCCAAATCCTATTTATAAAAGGTCAGACAAGCCTCCTTCAATTCTCTTTACGGTTTGCGGTTGATAGTTTGTCACCATCTTATGCTTACCTCGCAACAAAGCCCCTGTTCCGAGCTAAGCAGGGGACTTAATGTTGATGGTGGTTTTTAAACAAGGGGTAAAATCGTAAAACCCCCATGACCTAGTGTCACCCGCAACACATTAACTAAGAGCATTTAACTCAGATGTAAATAATTAATAGGGGTATTTTTTCAAAATACCAGATTAGGGTTTTCGACACGTAACCCTAATTCCAAAACAAAGCCGCACATGCGCACCATGGCAACAATGCCAAACCAAGCCGCATCTTCGCGCACCATGGCAACAATGCCAAACCAAGCCGCACACCGCGCACCATGGTAGCAATGCCAAACCAAGCCGCACACTGCGCACCATGGCAAAGCAATGCCAAACCAAGCCGCACACTGCGCACCATGGCAAAGAATGCCAAACCAAGCCGCACATCTTCACCATGGCAACAATGCCAAACCAAGCCGCACACTGCGCACCATGGCAACAAGCCATATTTCCAAGCCGCTATGCCATTGGCACACGCCAAATATAGCGCCCTAGGCTTGCAAGACTTGCAATTAGGTCAACATGGCCGTACGTGCCATTGGCACATGCCAACACGTACCACAAGCCATATTCCCAAGCCGCTATGCCATTGGCGCATGCCAAATATAGCGCCCTAGGCTTGCAAGACTTGCAACTAGGTCAACATGGCCGTACGTGCCATTGGCACATGCCAACACGTACCACAAGCCATATTTCCAAGCCGCTATGCCATTGGCACACGCCAAATATAGCGCCCTAGGCTTGCAAGACTTGCAACTAGGTCAACATGGCCGTACGTGCCATTGGCACATGCCAACACGTACCACAAGCCATATTTCCAAGCCGCTATGCCATTGGCACACGCCAAATATAGCGCCCTAGGCTTGCAAGACTTGCAACTAGGTCAACATGGCCGTACGTGCCATTAGCACATGCCAACACGTACCACAAGCAATATTTTCAAGCCGCTATGCCATTGGCCCACGCCAAATATAGCGCCCTAGGCTTGCAAGACTTGCAACTAGGTCAACATGGCCGTACGTGCCATTGGCACATGCCAACACGTACCACAAGCCATATTTCCAAGCCGCTATGCCATTGGCCCACACCAAATATAGCGCCCTAGGCTTGCAAGACTTGCAACTAGGTCAACATGGCCGTACGTGCCATTGGCATATGCCAACACGTACCACAATCCATATTTCCAAGCCGCTATGCCATTGGCACACGCCAAATATAGCGCCCTAGGCTTGCAAAACGTGCAACTAGGTCAACATGGCCGTACGTGCCGTTGGCACATGCCAACACGTACCGCAAGCCATATTTTCAAGCCGCTATGCCATTGGCACATGCCAAATATAGCGCCCTAGGCTTACAAACCATACAACCTAGGCCAAGTCGGCCACGCATGCCATTGGCACATGCCAACATGCTCGCTGGTAGCTCTTCCTACCAAGGCCACGGCCCTAACGGCCACGCATGCCAAACACACACGCTGGTAGCCTAACTTGCAAACCGTGCAACCTACCAAGGCATTCCGCACATGCCATGGGCACATGCCAAACACACACGCTGGTAGCCTAACTTGCAAACCGTGCAACCTACCACCAAGGCATTCCGCACATGCCGTTGGCACATGCCAAACACACACGCTGGTATCTAACTTGCAAACCGTGCAACCTACCACCAAGGCATTCCACACATGCCGTTGGCACATGCCAAACACATACGCTGGTAGCCCAGCAAACCGTGCAACCTACCACCAAGGCGTTCCACACACGCCATTGGCACATGCCACACACGCCACTAGCATTGCCCACTTGCGCTCGAGGTGCAACTCGCAACAAAGGCATTCCGCACATGCCATTGGCACATGCCACATGCGCTCCTAACACACCACTTGCACTCAAGATGCAACCAACACTCGAGACATCAACACAAACTGGGGGATGCTTTCTAGGGTTTTGGTTTGGCGGTCACAGCATGCAGCGTACACTACGCTCACATTAAGAAAGCGTGAAAAGGAATAAAGCGGTCAAATAAAAGAGGAAATAATGGTGAAAAACGTTTTCACCCATTAACACCATACGGTTACCACCTCCTCCCATTATTTCACCCTTTACTCTCTTCCTTCATGAGGCCAGGGTACGTTTCAATCTCGACTTGTATAAATAGGTCTTACCTATTTCCACCAGACACAAGTCTCGGTCAGGAGAAAAATACAACACTCTCAGAAAGGCAACTTTGCAAGCTCTCCCAAAAAGCTTCCACCTCTTGCAAGCTCCCGAAGCTTTCACTTTCTGATACAAGTCGAGACGCTACTCTCTCAGAATTATTCTGGTCTCAACACCTTTCTTTGCTTCCCTCCCCAAATCAACCCTTCTCCTCCACTTTGTGACCGAAGCAAGTCTGGAACGGCCATTTCTTGGTTTAAGCCGGACTTGTACAGATTGATCTCTCGAATCTATAAAGTGCTCACATGCAGCACATTTGTTTAGGGTTTGAACCAGTTTCTCACTCACCTACCGAATTTACCGAAATCGGCGGAAACGATTTTTACCCATAAACAACAACATATTGCATAAACTTCCGATTGACAACAAACTCTGACAAAAAAAATGAAATTTCTTCCCAGAATTGGTAGACAACATATTACATAAACTTCCGATTGTCACCAAAGTCTGACAAAAAGTTGAAAATCTTCCCAGAATCGGTAGACAATATAAAAAAATAACTTCTGATTGTAACCATCAATCAACATTTATACTGTTGCGACGGACTTCAGGAATTCATAACTTCCATCATAAGTGAATTCTTCACCCTTTTCCACTAAGTACCGTCTTTTTGCGAGTGTCTCCTACATAAACAAACATAAAATAATGTCAACTTCGTTTTAGTAAGAAAGATTAGACACCCGGTGTTATACTTTCAAATTGTTGGATCGACAAGCTTAAGTGGCTAGTGTTAAACATCCTCTTTTGTATCGTTATGTAATCATTTACCCCTTATTTGGACAAGTCGGAAACGATCATGAACTTGTTGGAGTGATCTTTGCTTTGGATTTCCATACTCTCGCACAAATTGGATATATACCCTCACCCAAAAGACTTCGGGTGTTAACCTTCCTGCTATGACATCTTCACGTCTTGTTTCATGATACCATGTTTTCACAATGACCAAATCTTCAGCTGCGTCAAACGTTGTCATGCTTGTGAGTTGAGATATAGAATGAATTCATAAGAGTAGACGATGGAAAATCTATTTGTAGAATACACGATGCTATATATGTGTTGTTTGGTGCATAAATAAGAAGAGTTTACCCTCCTTATATAGATGAGAGTCCCAACGTCTCTTTTTTTTTTTTTTTTTTGAAAATATGGTCGTTGATGCGTACTTTTACAATTATTACACACAATCGGTAGGAAATGTTTGAACAAAACACCCGATTATGCGTAATCGGTAAATATATATTGTTATATACTTCCGATTATAGGATGTTTTGTCAACAGAGTTCTCAGTTTCATTAGAGTAGTATAATCGGAGGTTTATCAATATGTATTATCAACCGATTGTGAGTGGTTTTCGAGGCACGACTAGTTTCTTTTGAATGAACTAGCCGTTGGAGTATAATCGGTAGTTAGATCAACAATTAAAACTTCTGATTTTCATAAATATTTTGGAATTCATAACAATATCACCTACACATCATCATAATTTTACATTGAACTCCCGCAATTCTATTACAAGGTATTGTCATTAGCGTCGCGGACGTGTTGGACGAGTCCTAAACGGATTAAATATTTCCATCGCCCTAAGGATTCTAAAATGAGCTTCATAACGAAAGTTGGATCTTTTCCATCTCCGCCATTCCCCGAGAGATCGTTCTATAACCTCATCATTGGTTTCACCCCTCAATCGATATTGATTAACAAGATAAGTTAAATGGATGAATTCTTCGACGTGTCTGTTTATTGAACCAACTCGGCAGAAAAGATCAGCGGAGTGACGGTTGTTTGGGTTACCGGTGTCGGCGCAGAATTTTTCGTGAATTTTCCCCAAATAACTCATACTCATTATGCCTCCTTGCCTAAGTTCTTCTCCTCGTCTCGGATAGAATTGAACATAGCACCTACATAAAGATAAATCTTCTTCAATCGTGAACTCCGTAGGATTAATGAATGGTTGGGCCATTATGTTGAAGATGATGTTGGAGAGAGTTTAAAGGTATCTGTGTTCCATAGAGAGTAAAAGATACAATCCTTATATAGAGTATAGAGTTCCAACGGCTCTATTTTGTTGGGCAACTGTATAATCGGTAGTCAAATGAAGTATTTTTACTTCCGATTATACTGATTGCCCCAAATTTTGTTTTTGTAGAAATGTCATTTTTTCGAATTTTGGAACTAGAATAATCAGTAGTTAATAAGACTTCCGATTATACAGTTGCCCCAAATTTTGTTTTTGCAGAAATGTCATTTTTTTTCGAATTTGGGAACTAGAATAATCGGTAGTTAATATGACTTCTGATTATAAAGTTGCCCCAAATTTCTTCCTAGACGAAATCACCAATTTTGCGAATTTAGGCGCTACTATAATCGGTAGTCTTGTGATGTACTACCGATTGTTAAAGAAGCCAGATACGCGTTTGGCACAAATCGATATTAATCGGTAGTATAATATCATTACTAAGCCTCCGATTTTTTTATAATTAATAATCGGGCACAAAGTAGCTTCCGATTATGTAAGGGCATTAACGTATTCTCCGCGTTTTTGGACATCCTTTGACGGTGTATATGGGTTGAGAATAAAAAAGTCGCCCCTAATTCTTTTGGGGTCGCCCCTAAAAATGCCAGGTAAATTTTTTATGAAATGGAGAAAGAGGCACAAATAAAGTAAAGAAGAAAATAGAAGCAGAAGAATAGATCTAGATAGATAGGCATCTTAGTAAATAATCCTAAATTTTTCCTAGATATTACACGGTATAAGACACGTTTACAACAAGAACAACATATTTTTTTTTTTTCATTTGAGTATTTTAAGAAAGCTATTATTGGGGCGTCACATTCCAATAGAGGGGCTTCACTTGGATTTCTAGTGACCAAAAAATTGGTTATGGGGTATTCTTGATTCAATACCAAATGTCAAAAATAACCTTCAACTAAAATCAAAACTTAATTCTCATTCAAAGATCTGCTCTCCTCCTCTTCTTCTTCTTCTTGTTAACTTCCTCTTCTTCAAAATCATTTCACCATCTTTGATCAATCGACGGTCGAAAAACTTATAATTGTCGATTGGATTCTCTATTAAAGGTGCGAAAGAAGCATATTGATATAACTGATGGTAATCAACAAACCAGTTGCATCTAAAATGGTTAGATTGGTTGAAACAGTAGAAAAATTAGGTTTCAGAACCAGTTACGGTTGGGTTTTCCTCAAAAAAAAAAAACCAACCGTAATTGTTTTACTATTGGGTTCGACCAAAAAAAATCTAGCCGTAACTGATTTACAGTTAGGTTCGATCACAAAAAACCCAGCCGTAACTGTTTTACAGTTGGGTTTGACAAAAAAAAAACCCAGTCGTAACTGATTTACAGTTGGGTTGCGACAAAAAAAACCCAGCCATAACTGGTTTAAAATTGGATTTTCCTAATTTTACCTAGTTACGGTTAGGAGTTCATCATCACCTAACCGTAAATTTGTCTTACTGTTGGCTATAAAGGAAAAAACCCAACCGTAAACCGCTCTGAAAAACTAAAAAATTCAATCTTTTTACTTACTTTCATCAATTTTAAGAAATAAAAAGAACATTGTTTGGGTGATTTAAAATCTAGGATTTTAATTAGAAAAAAATCTCTAAAGTTTCTCATTTTTTTCAACTTTTTTTTCCCACCAAAATCACTTAATATGATTTTTTATCACGGATTATATGAAAAATCTTATCAATCTAATTATTAGTTAATTAGATTATTAGCACTAACCATATAAGGGTTGTTTAGTCATTATAAAATTATTTTAGATAAGGATTTCTTTAAATTACTTATGGATGACCCGTTTTTGTCCTATTAAGTGAAGCCCCTCTATTGGAGTGTGACGCCCCAATAATAGCTTTCAATTTTAAAGAACGAATTTTTTGGAGATCATCTTTTTCTTTGAGGGGACCATGATTTGAGCCAACTTCCCTATACTTATAATGGGTGTCCTAAAATTAGGAAAATACTAATTTACCCTTTATCTTAATTTAAATTATAACTAACCTAATAACCACCTAACCAATCATATATATCTAATCCAAATAAAGCATTAACCAAAATCAAAAAGAAAAACATGGGAGAGATGAGAGAAATTTTTAGTTTCGAAAAAAAACATTATTCTCTTTTTCTTCCCTCTTTTCTCGACGTTCCTCGTTCGATTGAAAAACCCATCACTTTTAATTCTTTTTTGATTGAAAAATTGAGTAGAAATCATCAAAATAGGGTTTAAATGGAAATTACAGTAGCTTGTTCGGTTAGGAGTAGTTTAAAAAAAAAAATCCAATTTTGCTAATTGAACATTCTGAAACCAAGAACACGAAGAACATTTCGGCTATAACGAAAAAAAAATTCCCGTAACCGAACTCTTACATAAATCAAGAAATGCTGAGTTCGGTTGGTTCGCAAAAAAAACAAAAAAAAATCTAACTGAACTCCTCTCTAAAAACCAATATGTTGTGTTCGGTTGGTTAGGTTAGTTGGAAAAATTTGTCCCCTAACCAAACTCTTGTATAGAACAACAATTGCTGAGTTCGGTTGGTTCGCAATTTTGTTTTTTCTAACCGAACCCTTATCTGAAAACCTATATGTTGAGTTCGGTTGATTAGGTTAGTTGGAAATTTTTTCCCCAAACCGAACTCTTGTATAGAACAACAAATGCTGAGTTCGGTTGGCTCGCAATTTTTTATTTTTGCTAACCGAACTCTTCTCTGAAAACCAATATGTTGAGTTCGGTTGGTTAGGCTAGTTGGAAATTTTTTCCTTTAATCGAACTCTACTCTGCAAACAAAAATGTTGAGTTCGGTTTATTCGAGAAATTTTTTCCTAACCGAACTTCACTCTGAGAAATCTTATGTTGAGTTCGGTTTAGTCGAAATATGTTGGAAACCGAACATTGCTATGTATACTCTATAATAATGTTCGGCAACCTGTCTCAGAACCCGATAGCCGAACAAAGCAAAAACTCCACTAAAGAAAATTTCGGCTACCTGCGTCTTCGGAAACAATAGCTGAACTGCATTTCCATATAAGTTCGGCTACCTATTCTTCAGATATTGTAGCCGAACTTGTTTGAACTAGACGAAATCTACTTTAAAAGATTTCATTTTTAGGAAAGGTTTGGCCAATTCAAGCAACATTAACGAATACTTAAGGAGATGAAAGTTCTGATTCGGAGGAGTTATCATCACTCAAGTCACTCATTTCATATTCATCCATCTCAAAAAATATCTTTTCCCATCTTCTTCTTCTTATTATTATTTAAAAAAACCAATTTATTAATTTAACCTCACTAACCATTACACTAACTAATCATTATACATAGAGGTGTAAATTGGGTTGTGCCAGCACGCACGAGCACGGATAAGCACGTGGCCACGTCATAGCATGCACAAGTATAACACAAAGACGCTAACATCTATAATACCTAAATATTTGGAAAATATATTCCAATATCGAGCTAGAACATTAATTTACATGCAAATATCGCAAACATATTTTCTTAAGCCCAAAGACGTGATTTAGCCTAGCACGGCCCAACACGTTAGTTTCATGGGACGTCTTTGGGTTAGCTAATCGTAACCTCAACAATCATAGTGAAGAATCACAGGAAGACGACACAACACGTGGTACGGATAAGCACGTGGCCCTAGTTTTTAAGAAAAAAGCGTTAAGAAAGCACGTCATAGCATGCACAAGTATACCATATAAAAGGTATAATACATCACAATTGGTCAGTTTGTGTATATATCACAAAAGAGTCACTATTCTAGCTACTTTTTGAAATTGTATGCTGGCTTATTTTTATAACAACACATATAATACCTAAATATTTGGAAAATATATTCCAATATCGTTGTTATGATGTCGTTACCTATATTTGACTAGAACATTAATTTACATGACAATTATCCAACTTTATATTTATTTGGCTATTTCTTTTTATTGAATAAACTTGTTAAGTTTACTTGAAATAATTTCAAATGATATGTTGCCTATTTAATTTCTCGTGATAATGTCCAACTTAATGTATACATTAAGTGATTTCAAATTATTTATAACACGTGTGCCAACACGGCACAACACGTTTATTCGTGTGTTGCGCCCATGGACTGTGATGTGCTTAGCTTTTGACTAGTAAAGCACAACACGTTTAAATCGTTGGCACACACAACACGACACATGGCACGTGAAGCACGCGACTTCGTGTGCCGGGCTGTGCCAGGCCGGCACGTTTTACACCTCTAAGAGCAACTGCAGTGGGCGACCAAACCCATTTTTTTGGTCTCAGAAGCTGGCGTAGTGGGAGGTACCATCGATCAAACACCAGACTCGCACGGAATTCCAGTATATTTAGTCTGGACCAAAGACCAAACCCATTTATAGTCGAGCGGTGATATAATCTCCGTATCTCAACGGGCGGTTATATAGTGTACGCTCGACAACGGGCGGTAATATAGTGTTCGTCCCACGGAGAGGCGGTTATATAGTGTTCGTCCGAATGGCGCGGTGGTATAATGTACGCCCGATGGGGCGTAGCTGAAGTCACCGCTTGACAACAGGCGTTTATAAAGTGTTAGCTTCATTGAAGCGAACCTGTAATGTTCGCATGGCATCAGGCGGTCATATAGTTTACGCCTCATTCAGGCGTTCATAATCCTTACGCCTGATTCCAGGCGAACGTAATACATCCGCCCCATATTTTTCATTTTCATGTTTTTAATGTTTGGTTTTATGTTTTTGAATTTGTGATCTGCCCGTTTGAAGTTTTTTGAATTTTTCGAACGTTGAAGAACCGAACGTTGGATATTTTTGAACGTTGTAAGATATTTTTGAAAATTTGAAACATTATATATAGAGAAGAATTCATTCAACATGAACCCACAAATACTACTTCAAAATATCTGAATAACAAGAAAAAGAGTATTATTTCATCTTCCAAAAAGAGTATTATGTCATCTTCCAAATTATTTAGAAATTTTTCACCGATTAAACACAATGGCACCACGAGCACCACGACCATCACGAGCAAGACGAGGTCCAAATTTTACGTCGATCGAAGACTTAACGATGTGTAGAATTCATTTATCAATATCTCAAGATCCCAGTGTTGGAACTGATCAATCAGAGGAGGCGTTGTGGACTCGTATCAAGGATGATATTGAACTTCATTTACCTAATGCTCCAGAGCGGACTTGGAGTTCTTGGCAAAAACGTTACCAGGGAATAAGTAAAGATGTGGCGTTGTTTTCGGCAAAGAGTCAGAAGTGGAAGGTGAATATCATACTGGTTGGGGTCCTGAAATGAAGGTAAATATTCTTGATTGTTCGAACAATTATTTTCTAATATTTAAACTCCACTAAACTTAAGTGTTATTTAAATAATTAACAGCTTGAAGAAATAAACAAGCGGTTCAAGGAATGCAATGATGGGAAAAAATTTAAGCACGAAGAGTGCTACCCAGTTGTCATAGAGAATATAAAATTTAATCGTCGATCGACTTTTGTATTCGATACGACGCACGATTTGGACGATTATGAGAATTACGTGGTAGATGAGGAAGGACAACAATCAACAATTCAAGCCGAGACCGGTAACAACCCCGATAGGGGAGACATAGAGAACACATATCTCCGTGAGTTGGGAAAAAAAGCCGCAAGACGATTGAAGAAAACAGGGAGAGAAAAATACAGTACCCAAGAGGAATTGATAGGAATAATTATTAAAGAACAACAAAATTTCAATACTCATTACCAAGCACAATCAAGATTCAAGATGGAACAAAGAGCAGCGTGAGTTTGCGGCTAAACAAGCTGAACATGCGGCCAAAATTGCCAAGCAAGTTGAAGATGACGAATTTCGCATCATTATGATGGATCTTGGAAAATTGGATTCTGTCCAACAAGAGTACTTCCAACTTCGTAGGGCGGATATAGTTCGCAATGAAGAAACCAATCTTAAAACGGCGGAATAGTTGAAACCATTATTATTTCTCCTATTTAGTTATTAACAGTAGTATAATTGTTGATGCCTTGAATAAAGTGGAATTGTTGTAGCTTTATTATCCAAAGTAGTTGTTCTTTGGTTTCTATAAATTTGACAACATGTGCTTAAGATACAAAGAAAATGCAAACAACAATTTTTAATTCCCATATTCAGCCCATATATGTTTGATCGTGTCATCACGCAAACGAATATGCGCATCTTTGTTATGCATTTCCAGTCGGCGTTCTTTGAGCTCTAATTTGGGAAAACTCGTCACTATTTCCTCTTTCAATATTAACCGGTCTTTGGGTTACTTCGTTGTTCATAAACATGTGGCCGATCCACGGGTAGACGCTCATCCTCGACTATCATATTATGTAAGATTATACAGTTTTCATGATATAGGAAAGCACATCCGGATTCCACATTCTTGCGGGTTGTTTGATGATTCCAAATTGTTGTTGAAGTACACCAAATCCCCGTTCTACATCTTTTCTTGCACCTTCTTGCATCGATGAAAATATTTCCTTTTTCCTACCGAAATAGGATGTTTAATGGCCATTATAATAGTAGGAATCTGGGGTAGATGCCATCACCTAGATAATACTGACATATCATATGAATGTACGTTTACTGTGTAGTTCACCGGTGGTGCTTTTCCCGTTACAAGACTTCGAAAAACATATGAACGGTTCATAACATTAATATCGTTGTTAGAGCCGGGCATACCAAAAATGTATGCCAAAACCATAGATCATACGACACCACTGCCTCCAACACGATACTTTCGCTCCCTTTATACGCGGTGTAAGCCCGGATTCTGCCGACGGGCATTTTTCCCATCTCCAATGCATGCAATCTAGACTACCCAACATCCCCGGAAATCCCGGTCTTTGTTTTGGTTAAGCAATAATTCAACATCACCAAATCGTTGGTTCACGCAAATATTCTTTCCCATACACATTAACAATCGTCTTACAAAACCTACGAGTAGCTTCTAAAACCGTGGTTTACGCCATGCGTAAGTACTCATCTATTGCATCTCTGCTTTGCACATCCATAAGCTAACATTCGTGCTTCTTTTGTTACTTTTTGATGGGCGTTTAATCCTAGAACTCCACAAGCATCGGGCTTTTGAACAAAATATCTTTCAAAGATTGGTAACACCTTCCACTATTCGGTTAAACAATTGTCGACGCATCCTGAATCTTCTCGGGAAAACATTGGGTGGTTGGTTTGGGTACGGAGAAAAATAGTCGTTCCATAAAAGTTCTCGCTCTGCCTCACGATCTCTAGGTATTTTGATACGAGTTTGAGGGCCATTTTGAATTCGTAACAAGGACTCCCAAACTAACGGCAGTGTTATTTTGCATAATTGCTAGTGCATCATCATCCGATGAATAAAAACTACTATTAGAAGAAGAAGAAGAAGAAGAAACAGAAGAGCAATAATGAGCGGTATTCTCATAATTTTCCATTACTGAGATGTGAAGCGAAGAAGATGTATTGTTGTTCATACATTGGGTGATAATGTCTTTAATTTATAACCCAATTCCCACATCATTAAAAAACTTTAAAAATAGATACTCAATTTCAGTTAAGACTAAATGTTTTCCAAAAGGATAAAGTTTTTGCCATTGACATGACTATACTCTATACATACTGACAAGTCACTTAGACTTGAGAGGACTACTGGGACAGTGAAGAGAGTAGACTTGAAACGACTACTCGGTGAAAGATGTTTTAAGCTATTACCTAGGCCTAGTATGCCTACACAAAAGTCACCGACATAAAGATAACACCAAGCATAGACCACTAATCGGTTAAACAAATTAACCATTGAAATTATCCGTATCCGAAGGTGCCAATCGTGGTGGTATAAAAGGCATCTGCATTCTCGGAGTGGTATTGACCGAGGACATTGTTGAAGCTGATCCTTGATTCATACAACTCCAAACTTGTGGTGGCATTGTTTGGGAAAATGAACCGTATCCCAGGGGAGGTTGGAGAGAGTGCGGCGTACGGAAAAGAGAGAGTTGTTGCTGCAATTCCGTGTTTGAAGTTTTCAGCCTTTCAATATAATAACGTCCACCCTCTCCTTAGTTTGTTTTAACGTAAAATTGCGGAATTGTTGATTAAAATCGGCATTTTCTTGAAATAATGTGTAAGCTTCATGCTGTGAATAAATATTAAAATATGTGAGTACAAATATACAATTAAAAGTAGAATATACAACAAAAAGGATGCTTGGTTACTTACGTGGGATAATAGATGTGGAGGAGGAATAGGTACATGTTCAGCACGCCGTTCAATTGGGACAGTATATAAGTCACCGACATACCCATATGTTTGGGCTTCCCAAATAGGATGAGTGGTGTAATCTCTGTAGTTAGTTACCTTTCTCCAATACTGTAAATATGTATCATATTCTTTGACGACTTGTACCATCTCTGTAGCATCGACCTCACCTTCACTTTTTAGGCGTGCTGCTTGAATATTGCCGATATCCCCAATTATTGTGTGTAGTTTTGTGGGAACAGCAAAAGTATAATGGTTTTGCCTCCAACACCTTTCTCCGAGGTACATGTTATCTTTGTACAATTTGAAAGGGAGTACGAATAAGTATGTTATATACTAAATAAGCCCTCTTTTAACAATAAAAAAATATTAATTATTAACTCACAATGCCCATGTAAGAAAATATATATCTCGAATCCGATAGCCTCACAGCCGTGCTTCCCATAACAGATGCAAGGACTTCTCTGTATGATTCCCATGGGCGCCATGCCACTTGTTCAGCAGTAAGCTTACTCATTAAATCCCTACAACGGAAAATATCATTTGTATTCTTCGGTACATTCCATTTAGAAGATACGGGCCATACTTGTTCTTCATTCGAGCGTGAAATGTCTGGTCGACATATGCCCAGGTATTCATAGCCCCAAAACTACTCCATGAATTTAATTAGCCAAGTAAATAACTAGCCAATACAAAATAAAGAATGAAAGAAGAAATCAATGGAACAAGAAAGAGAATACCTCTAAGATTTGAAATGGACCGCATAGTGCCTTCTCTCCTCCTCAAGCTAAACGCAAAGGACGAATACAATTTCGAAAAGCCGCACCACCCCAGTCATTCGTGGACACAATATCAAGATTTTCAAAAGCGACTAACCATCCAAAGATCTATGTATGTCTTTGCATTAGAAAAGAAAAAATGTCCCAATACATACATGAAAAAGGCAATTGCCACTCTATGAGCAAGGGTGCTATCATTTTCAGCGGCAACCAACTTGTCTTCAAAGAAATAGGAGCTTAAATATTTAATTGTAATTGAATTTGAAACCCACGACGGAGCTTTTGGACAGGTCGTGACATCTTGGATATCCGGAAATACATGCTCACGAACATATTCAATTTGATACTTCCCGGAATTGTATGGAACGTCAGGCGCATCACCAATACTCAGTCCAGTCAACATGACCCAATCTAAGGGGGTGAATCCCATCTCACCAAATGGGAAGTGAAAAGTGTTTGTTGTATCCCAAAACCGCTCAACTATATAATCAACCATCGAATGTTGAGTTTCACTACATTGTATGCTCAATAACCTTTGCCATCCCGCTTTTTCGATAATATATTTAGCTCTAGGACAATGTTGTGAAATGGTTTGATAATGATGAATAACCGATGCCAAACTTCCACGATGTTGATACTTCAATTTATGCTCCCCTGTAAATGTGATGTCCGTAGTAGCGTGTAGTTTATCATCTTGCAGTATAGGAAACCTCCCTAACCGGGGAATATCAACCTCCTTTATTTTACCAGTAGAGATTAAGTTATAATCCTCTTCGGCTACACATTTCTGTTTCTTGTTCGTCTTGACGCGACCATTGAACCGCGCTGTCAATCGGTTCAACATCTTTGCACATCTATGCAAACATGATATAGATGCAATTTCATTATTAAATTACCAACACTCATTATTCCTAAATTTCATACGTCTAGCACCATTTATATTCCAAATACTATCACTCATTAACACAAACTATGATAATTCCAAATTTGATTATTCCACAAACACAAATTCAATCCTCACAGATGTATTTCAACATATAAAACAAAAATAAAATACCTCAAAACAACTCAATTTAATCATTTCACCATTTCATATGCCATCACTAGAACATGAATTGCTTTTAACCCCTTTTAAATTAGCTCTTCTTCTACATATGTAACACACAAAATTGACAGAACAACAATTTTCAAACATAACTTCCCAAAATAGACAGAACCACAATTTTCAAACAAAACATTGATTTTCAAACATAACCACACAAAATTGACATACAATTTTGAAACATAACCACACAAATATTACATAACCCAAATTTTTAAAATACCCACACATTAAAATCCATATAACCTACAAATCATGTAACTGTTTATAAAAATTTAATTTTTTTTACATTTCTATACTAATAAAACACATAAATTGAAGCAGTACATCCATTTCTATAATTTAAACAAATTAAAACCCCAAATGTCAAAAAATATCCATAACCCACAAATTACCAAAATCAAAAAACCTAATTTTAACAAACTAAAACCCTAAATTAATTATTCAACAAAAAAATTAACAAAGAAGATACACGATTAACGAAACATACATTGTGTGACCGGATGATGATAATTTTTAGTTTGTTGGTAAAATTTTTTTTTCACCTCTTCTTCCTGTTCAATGCATGAGGCGTTGATGGATAGAAAGAAAGTTGTAGAAAAGAGAAGAAGACGATGGGCAGAGTATATTAGGGTTAATTCGAACACGTGTTGGCTTTTGTTACGTTTACTGGGTAAAAATAAAATACATAAAACACAAAATACCACATGTGCAGAAACCGTGTGAGGCATCAGACGGAGTTTATATGTACGCCTGATAACAGGCGGTGACTTTAGGTCCGCCCCATGGGGCGTTGATTATACAACCGCCTGTTATCAAGCGGTGACTTATACACCCGCTTGACATCGTGCGGTGACTTTATGTACGCCCCATGGGGCGTTGATTATACAACCGCGCGTTATCCCCGCGTAAACTATACGTACGCCTGATACCGAGCGTAATCTTTACCTTCGCCCCACAACGGGCGTAATCTTTATCACCGCTTGAACGGGGCGTAAACTTTATCACCGCTCCATTACCAAACGAAGTTTATACCTCCGCTCGACTAAATATACTCGCGACCCACTGCGTCACAGGACGGACCAAACTAAAAATTTGGTCTTTTTTTGGTCTTTGATCTTTGGGTTTAGTCGCACCACTGGAGTTGCTCTAATTATACAAACTTAATTAGGAAGGGTAATTTTGGTATTGAAATAAATATTTGGATAAGGGGTGGCTTAGATTTACTTCAAAATGGCCCAGATTTTGATAGCCCTTTGCAACATGGTACTCCCTCCGTTCCACTATTAGTTGACATATTTACTTTTAGATTTTGTCCCATAATAGATGACCAATATCACTAAATAAGGAGATATTCTTAAAATTATCCTTTTAATTGATTATTGTTAGTATAAGAAATATGCATAATTTAATAGGCATGTTTATATTCGTTACGTAGGTGTTTTAAAATGTTTTTCAATGGTATGAAGTTTGCGAGCATCCATGATGTAGTTTAAGAGATAAATCATTTCAAAATTTCACTAGTTATCATTTGTAAGGGTATAATTGTAAAAAATATGTAAAAATACTCTTGTCCTTTCCTTGCCTTAAAAATTGTGCAAACTTCAACTAATAGTGGGATGGAGGGAGTATATTATTTGGACGGAAAGGATCAATAATTATACGACGTTAGCCGTTTATGGGAGAATCCACCACTTATGAGATATTACAGTGAATTTTGCCGTTTCGAAATAGATAGCCCAGTCTATTTTATTTATCAACTAGTTTAAAGCTCACAGTCAAGTCTTAACACATTTTAGTCCTGCAACCACCAAATTCTCATTCTTCCCTAACCCTAATCCCATGCTTCATTTCTATTCACACAAGTTTTTGTCATTGTAATATCACATGCAAATACGCAATAGGTGAACACAAATTACTTAATTCACGTCCAAGTACTACCAAGTTGTTTGAGGTGAACCTCAACTTGAATCTATTGGCGATAAGGGTCGCGGTCACCATCTTAATTAGGTATATATTCCTTTCCGGATCAAATGAACAATATTAGTTGTTATGCAAGGATAGAAGATAGATGAGAGTTAGGAAAACAGTACCGGCCATCCATGCATTAAGCAAAATCCAAAATTATCATGTAAAGAACAGTAATAGCTAATGTGTGTGTGTATATATATTTATAGGAAGTATAAAGTCCTCGTAGTTTCTGAAGTATAAAGATCCTTACAGTAGAAACTAACCGATGGATCAAGCCACTAAAAATCTCTACATGAATAAGGGCATTTCAGAAATTAGTTATTCCTCTAACTCGTCAGTTCAGGTCCTTCTCTAACTCTCACGCAACGTTCTATCTCTTATTTAGGAAGCATTAATGTATTTAACCTTTTATTGATTTTGTGTGTTTCACGAATGAACAGAAGAAAGCTATATACAAAACGAAGCCAGTGGTAGAGGAAGCAGTACTGGATGTGTTATCGAAGTTCTATAGTAGTACTACCATCTCTGCAACTGAGAAGATTCAGAGTATATGCGTTGCAGATTTAGGTTGTTCTTCTGGCCCAAATACAGTGCTGGTCATTTCTGATCTGATGAACACTATTTACAAAAAATATCGTGAGTCTACCATGGTTATGCCCGAGATCATCGTGTTTCTTAACGATCTTCATGAGAATGACTTTAACACCCTTTTCAAGTACTTCAAAAGTTTTTGTGAAGAATTAAAAAATACCAAAGGAGATGGTTTAGGACCATGTTTTGTTGCTGGGATGCCTGGCACATTTTATGGTAGACTTTTTCCAAGTAACAGTGTTCACTTTGTTCATTCTTCCTACAGTCTCCACTGGTTATCTCAGGTGACTAGTTCGGCAGTACTATCTAGATATTTAACAACTAAAGCTATATCTAGATGTTGAAAAATCTACTAACATCATCACACAGGTTCCTACAGGGAATGAGAGCCATAAGGGGAACGTGTATATAGCGAAATCAAGTCCTCCATCTGTGATTGAAGCATATTCAAAGCAGTTCAAGAAAGATTTTATCACATTTTTGAAGTGTCGTTCTGAGGAACTAATCAAGAGAGGACGAATGGTGTTAACACTCTTGGGTAGGAGAAGTTCAGATCCTACCAGTAAAGAGTGTTGCTCTTTGCTGGAGCTATTATCCAAGGCACTCAGGGACATGGTTGCAAAGGTATAGGATGTATTTTCTCACGTGTTTAAAGATGCTGTTTCCTTGATCTGATTGAAAATTCTACATTGAAAATGTTTTGCACCATTTTGGAGATTTACTTCAAAAAAAAAAAAAAAAAAAGCTATGTGCAGACAAAAAGGTAATGGCTACTCGGGCGACATCGTGTGTTGTGTTATATGTATCTTATGTAGTCTGGCACAACACAGCACACGAAGCAACCATGTTGTGCTCAAGTTTTAGGTTGCGGTGTTGTGCCATAAACGTGCTAGCACAACCCACTTTACACTTTTAATTCCAAACTAGCTACTAATTATTTGAATTTATCCAGGGAATGGTTGAAGAGGAGAAATTAGACACATGTAACTTTCCACTTTATTTTCCATGCCTTGAAGAAGTGAAAGCTATTATTCAGAATGAAGGTTCGTTCGTGGTTAATCACCTGGAGACATTTCACGTGAATTGGGATGGCAGTGATTCTAGCGAAGTAGGTTTGATGACAGACACGCTCAGAAGTAGCAATCTCATTGCTAACAGCATCAGAGCCATCTCAGAATCCTTGCTAACGAGTCACTTCGGGGAGGAGATAATAAATGAAGTGTTTATTAGGTTCGGGGAGATAGTTGAAGAATATGCTGCCAAAGAGAAAACCGAGTACACTAACCTTGTTACTGTTGATGGTGGGTTTTAAACAAGGGGTAAAATCGTAAAACCCCATGACCTAGTGTTACCCGCGACACATTAACTAAGAGCATTTAACTCAGGTGTAAATAATTAATAGGGGTATTTTTCAAAATACCGCATTAGGGTTTTCGACACGAACCTAATTCCAAAACCAAGCCGCACACTGCGCACCATGGCAACAATGCCAAACCAAGCCGCACATCGCGCACCATGGCAACAATGCCAAACCAAGCCGCACACTGCGCACCATGGCAACAATGCCAAACCAAGCCGCACACTGCGCACCATGGCAACAATGCCAAACCAAGCCACGCACTGCGCACCATGGCAACAATGCCAAACCAAGCCGCACACTGCGCACCATGGCAAACTAAGCCGCTATGCCATTGGCACACGCCAAATATAGCGCCCTAGGCTTGCAAAACGTGCAACTAGGTCAACATGGTCGTACATGCCATTGGCACATGCCAACACGTACCACAAGCCATATTTCCAAGCCGATATACCATTGGCACACGCCAAATATAGCGCCCTAGGCTTGCAAAACGTGCAACTAGGTCAACATGGCTGTACGTGCCATTGGCACATGCCAACACGTACCACAAGCCATATTTCCAAGTCGGCCACGCATGCCATTGGAAAATGCCAACATGCTCGCTGGTAGCTTTTCCTACCAAGGCCACGGCCCTAACGGCCACGCATGCCATTGGCACATGCCAACATGCTCGCTGGTAGCTTTTCCTACCAAGGCCACGGCCCTAACGGCCACGCATGCCATTGGCACATGCCAACATGCTCATTTGGTAGCTTTTCCTACCAAGGCCACGGCCTAACGGCCACACATGCCAAACACACATCTTTGGTAGCCTAACTTGCAAACCAACCTACCACCAAGGCATTCCGCACATGCCAAACACACACGCTGGTAGCCTAACTTGCAAACCGTGCAACCTACCACCAAGGCATTACACACACGCCATTGGCACATGCCACACACGCCACTAGCAGCTCTGGCATTGCCACTTGCGGTCGAGGTGCAACTCGCAACAAAGGCATTCCGCACATGCCATTGGCACATGACACATGCGTCCCTAGCAGCACCACTTGCACTCAAGATGCAACCAACACTCGAGACATCAACACAAACTGGGGGATGCTTTCCGGGGTTTTGGTTTGGCGGTCACGACTTGCGGCGTACACTACGCTCACATTAAGAAAGCGTGAAAAGGAATAAAGAGGTCAAATAAATGAGGAAATAATGGTGAAAACGTTTTCACCCATTAACACCATGCGGTTACCACCTCCTCCCATTATTTCACCCTTTACTCTCTTCCTTCATGAGGCCAGGTACGTTTCAATCTCGACTTGTATAAATAGGTCTTACCTATTTCCACCGGACAACAAGTCTCGGTCGGAGAAAAATACTACACTCTCGGAAAGGCAACTTTGCAAGCTCTCCCAAAAGCTTTCATCTCTTGCAAGCTTCCCAAGCTTTCACTTTCGATACAAGTCGAGACACTACTCTCCCGGAACTATTCTGGTCTCAACACCTTTCTTGGCTTCCCTCCCCAAATCAACCCTTCTCCTCCACTTTGTGACCGAAGCAAGTCCGGAACGGCCATTTCTTGGTTTAGGCCGGACTTGTGCAGTTGATCTCTCGAATCTATAAAGTGCTCACGTGCAGCACATTTGTTTAGGGTTTGAACCAGTTTCTCACTCACCTACCGAATTTACCGAAATCGGCAGAAACGATTTTTACCCATAAACAATTGGCGACCACAGTGGGAGGATTGATCTTTCGGTTACAATATCAAATTCTAGCTTCCATCCGCAAATTTCGCGCAAGCATGGTCGGCTATCAGGCGATCTCCACAAACATTGATCCCGCTCAAGGTCATGATAACTCCTCAATTTCGGAAGCAATACCACCAATGAAGAGGTCCCAAGACTGGTTGACCTGATGCGTGCTTAGGAGATCCACGCCAAAAACATGGACCTAATGAAGGATGCGATTAACAGCATACTCGACTTCCTCATCAATCTAACATCGGGGCTAAGTGATTCATGCTCCCCAGGATATCAAGAGCAGGGTACTAACATCCCGGATGAGCATTCTCAAATCAACGGTTTCGTCACTGACTAGAAGCTAGCGGACTAGGAGGCGACCATGTTGGTAGAAAACTTATGTGAATTGCTGCACCTCTCCAAGGACCAGCGAATAAAGACATTCTCTGCTATCAACCGAATAGCACTAAACGCATCACTAGTTCCTGCACCCACGGGGACTCCAAGGATCCCCGGAAGATCCGCCAACAATATTGTTTTCACCGATGACGACATGATGGTAGAAGACGGTCACAACCGGGCTTTGCATGTTACATCCCTCGTCAAGAACATGGAGTTTCAAAGAGCGCTCATTGACACGGGTGCATCTTCCAATGTCATCACTCTCAAGACACTCAAAGCTGCCAGGGTGCGACCTAACGAGATCGTGCGACAACCCACTACGATGACAGATTTCGAAGGCAACCAAACTAGCACATACGGCTACATCAACTTGGAGCTAGCAGTAGGGCCAATCCAATCAAGCGTGAAGTTTGAAGTAATTGAAAAAGAACCGGACTACCACATGATCTTTGGGAAGGTCGTGGCGCACAATCTCAAAATCGTCCCTTCAACATACCACCAATGCTTGAAAACGGTATTGAACGGAGAAGTTGTTCGTATTCCGCGTCACCGTCCCCCTATGCACCGGTCTCTTCGCGTAGAAGCACATGAGCCGAAGGAGGGTTCAAAGGCGTGGCGACCAGATTCACGGTTTTACGCTACAAAAATGGACATCTCTCGAGATAGCGACAAGCTGGAGATACCCCGCGAGAGGGAGACCGTCCTTCCACCATCTCCTCAGAAGGAAGACCCGCCGGTCTCTCGCCGCCGGGCGTGACCCGTGCCCGCACTAAGCAAGAGTGCACCCTTACCGCAAGACGAAGCAAAAAGGGAAAGCTCACACATTGTCACCGCTGCTAGCAATTAACAGGGGAGACCATGACCCGGTCTCTCCGCCCGGAAAGAATGTCTTCACAATGACCAGGAGGAAGTTCCGGACGCCCTCGGAAGCTACAAGATGGGACCGACTTAACCACCGACGAACTCGAAACTCGTCAATATAGGGAATGAGGAATTTCCGCGACCCATCTGATCGGTTCGACTCTACATCCCGCGGGCACGCTCAAAGCTAGTCGACCTACTCAAAGAATACCAGGACGTCTTCGCATGGACTTATGAAGAAATGCCCGGCTTGGATGGAAAACCGGTCACCCACCATCTACACGTGATACCGGATCCAAACCAGGTCAAGCGACCTCCAAGACAATTCAGACACGACGTAGAAGAACAAATCAAGGCGGAGGTCCAAAAATTACTAGCCATTGGTTTTGTCAAACCTATTCACCATCCTACTTGGTTGGCCAATATCGTTCCCGTTAAAAAGAAGAATGGTCAGACCAGATGTTGTGTCGATTTCGGAGATCCGAACAAGTGCTTTATACTAAAGACGATTTCCCGTTACCTAACATCGACATGCTTTGGTAGACGCTACCAAAGGGGACATGGTATGTTCCCTTTCATGGATGGATATAGCGGCTACAACCCGGATAAAGATGTATGAGCACGACGCGAGTAAGACTGCTTCCGAACCCCTCTCGGAAACTTCTATTACACCGTAATGCCTTTGCCCTCGAAGAACGCCGGCGCTACTTACCAACGCGCCATGACTACCATCTTCCACGATATGATGCACAAGCAAGTCGAAGATTACGTAGATGATGTGGTGGTTAAATCGAAGACTCGAGCGGATCATCCAGAAACGCTGCGACAAGTGTTCGAAAGATGCCGCGAATACAAGTTGAAGATGAATCCTTTGAAATGCGCCTTTGGTGTCTCTTCGGGGAAATTCTTGGGATTCCAAGTAACGGCCGTAGGAATAAAAGTTGATCCAGTCAAAACGCAAGCTATCCTCACGATCTTTGCCACCACGAACCATAAAGGAGCTCCGGAGTTTCATGGGCAAGGTAAACTACATTCGTCGCTTCATACCGGGATGGCACGGCTCACCACTACGTTTACTCCTCTGCTAAAAAAGGAGCGAATTTCGCATGGACTACGTCTCGGAAAAAGCGTACGAGAAGATCCAGCAAATACTTTCCTCCCCAACCGTCATGAAGCCTCCTATGCGAGGGAAACCACTATGTCTCTACACAGCCTTTAGCGATACTGCCATCGGAGCTCTCCTCGCACAAGAGGACGACAAAGGAATGGAATACCCCATATACTATTTCAGTCGGACGTTGAGAGACGCTGAACTCAGATACCCCAAAGCGGAAAAGGCGTGTTTAACACTGATTTATTCCATCCAGAAGTTCAGGCACTACCTCCTCTCCAATAAGGTGGTGCTAGTATCCAAATCGACCACTCAGAAGTTTCTCCTCTCGAAACTCCGCCCGATAGGGAGGCCGGCTAAATGGCTCATGCATCCGTCGAGTTCGACATAACGTGCGTTTCCCCAAGGGCCATAAAAGGACAAAATCACATTGCGGACTGTTAGCAGCATTCCCAGGAGAAAACACCGCAGAGTTACGAGAAGATCTTCCGGGAGACCTTCCAGATATCTTTTTAGTCAAAGAAGATACATGGCTACTGTTCTTCAACGGCTCTTCCACCCCCAGCACTAATACCGGAGGAGCGGGTGTTGTACTAGTATCTCCTGCTGGAGAAGTCTTCTCGCACTCTTTCAAGCTAGACTTTCCATGCACCAATAACTCACCTGAATACGAAGCCTTCCTCATTGGACTATCACTAGCTAAACAAGCCGGGGCCACGCGTCTGGAGATAAGAGGAGATTCCAAATTACTCATCAACCAAAACGGGATCTATGCATTGAAAGAACTAACGCTGGCAACATACAGTGATGAAGCATAAAAACTACTAAATTATTTCGCCGAAGCAACCATCACACATGTCGGCCGTAGCAGCAACAAGCATGCCGACTGCTTAGCTACACTAGCCTCAAAGCTACAGTTCGAAGGAGCTGAGGAAACCCTGACAGTAAAACGGCGGACCATAGCTTCAACGTGGCTTTCACAATCCGAGAAATCCGAAGACGATGACTGGAGAACTCCTATCATTCAAGAACTCAACAACTCACTTTTCCAAGGGAAGGTCGACCTCAAGACTTTGCGGAATTTCTTTATGCTTCAAGGTGTTATCATCATCGAAATCCAGACTCTCTGTCAAGGTTTCTCGGGAAGAGGAAGCGCAACAACGACTTGAACATGTTCATACCGAAGTCCTGTGGAATAACATCGGTAGTAACCCTTTACACTCGTTTACAACGACTTGTATACTATTGGTCGGAGATGGAAACCCAATCCCGATTACTCCAAAGCGTGTCCAAATTTCCGGGCGCCCCATGTCGACGAAGTCCTCAACATCAGTCACACTGGGGATCAAGGAGCCGATATCGTTTTCCTTCGCGATGGAATTCTTCCTACTAACAAACAGATGCGTCCAAGCTAAGACGAAGTCCAAAAGATTCGTGTTCCATGATGGGGTTTTATATCGCAAGAGTTTTGGGGAAGTCTACTAAGGTGTTTGAGTGGTACGAAATCCCGTTATGTTAAGAGAAATGCACGAAGGCGAACACCAAGGAAAACGAAAACTATTCCCCGCAGATACACGAGAGGTACTACTTTGGCCGACCATGGAAGACGACGCTACTTTCGTTCGAAATGCAGAGAATGCCGATTCACGGATACCTCATCCACGCGCCTCCAACACCCTTGCACGCGATAAGTAGCAGTGGCCCTTTTATAGCTGGGGACTCGACATCATTGGGAAGATCAACCCACCATCCTCATAACAGCATGAGTACATAATAACCGCGACCGAGTACTTTACCAAGTGGGTTGAGGCTGTCCCGCTGAAAGGAACAACTGGAGCCACAATCGCGGCATTCATCAAAGAGCACATCATCTGCCGTTTTGGCGTACCTAAACACGTCATCACCGACAACGGCACGCCTTTTGCTAACAAGCAAGTACAGGAACTACTTGAGAGGTACGGAATCAAACAAGTCTTCTCTACCATCTATTATCCCCAGGGGAAATGGGCAAGCCGAAAGTACCAACAAGACTACGATCCGAATCCTCACCAAACAAGACACGACAATCCCGAGAATCGGCATGAACAATTTCCAATGGCTCTCTGGGCATACAGAACATCTCCTAGAAGCTCCACCGGCATGTCTCCTTACTCCCTCGTCTACGGTGCACGAGACGCGATCCTCCCGCAGAGAAATCAAGATCCCGTCCGCGGAATTGTCGCAGCAAGCGGACCCCAGTAGAATGAAGCCGAATCACTCAATGCCAGAATTGTGGAACTAGATACTCTGGACTCCAGAAGATCCCGGGCAGAGGAACATGCACAAGCATACGTAAACAGGATTTCGGGCGTACAATGGCCATGTAAAACCCGGGGTTTTCAAGGAAGGAGATCCGGTGCTAAAAACCGCCAAACACATCCAAGCAAGATGCATCGGCACCAAGTTTTTCCCAAATGGGAAGGGCCGTACATAATCACTAGAGCATATAACAGTGGTTACTACAAGATTATCAAAGAAGATGGGGGAAAGCTAGAGGCGGTCATCAACGGAAAGTGGCTTAAGGCGTACTACGCCTAATCATTTCCCTGCAACATGCTACATCAAAAGTGTGAACGTCCAGGCACTCTCTCTGCTTTTACTTTCTTTCTTACCAGTTATCGAATTTCAATGCAATCCAACAGAATTAACAGAATCTCTTTATTTCTTCAAAAAAAAAAAAATGAGAAAGAGGAGCCTTTAAATCTCATAATGCAAATCAGAAAAGCCCATCTAGTAAATTATAATCCCTACAAAATATCATCTTCAATCGGCCATGATATCTTTCAGTCCTACTCTTCAAATCTCGAGTTAACTCTTCAATCCTCCGAGACTCCAGGGCCAAAACTTCCTCCTCTTCCAAAGATGACTTTCGTGGCGGGGAATCACACCGACAAGAATACCGGCCCTGTCGACCTTCACAATATTGAGGCGATGCGCAACAACTTCCTAACATTAAACTCCAAGGATTCACGGGTGGACACCATATTCTCCCACTTTTGAATGGGTGACTCCAGCACCATGATTTGGACACATTCTCCATCTCGGCAATCATTGGCAAAAGACAGTTCACTACGGAAACCAAAGCGGACGAACAACACTTCACCACGCTCCTCGGTAGCAATATGGCCGTATGTCTTCCATATCCTTGTATAAAGGGCCACGAATTCTTTCCGCACTGAAACCACCAACATTCCGATAATTGGAGGAGAGACACCTCATACGAGTCCCAAACGACAAACCCGGAAGGGTATTCATGACAAGAGAGCCCTAAATCGGCGTCCTCCAAGTCTGCGGCGATCAACAAGGTCGGACTTGAAGGAAGGGGAACAACTAGGTCATCCTCGTCGATAACAGTGACGCATGCTCCAACGGGATATCTCTGCACAAAAGGGAAATTTTACATTTATACAACAAGCGTTAAAGTGTACGTCAATCCGCAAAGAAAGAAGAAGAAAACATACCGGTATGATTTTCTTAACCCGAATAACACTTGTTGGGATGCTCATGCAAGAGTCAGACCTCGCGCCTTCATCCGGAGAACTTGGCTGGTTAGGAGATGATTCATCTCTGTGCGACATGACAAAGAGAGAAACTCGACAAGAAGAACCTTTTTCTCAAACGAGGAGACGATGCAACTAATTTTTGGGAATAAATACGAAATATCAAAAAGGGAAAGAAAGCAATGAGGGACATAACACTTCCAGATTTTAGCATGAATAATGCCCTAATTGAAGCCGCACGTGAAGGAAAGCGAGATAAGGAAACTTTGCTATCTGAAGAAACACTTACTCCCTCCTTGTTTACATCGGTCACGCCAGCAAGCACGCACAGCTTCCACGCCTTGCGCCGGTCCTACCAGCTAGCACACTCAGTTTCCCAACTCACGCCAATTTCCCAACGTCGCCCAAGTCACGCCTGCAAGCACGCACGGCTTCTACACCTTGCGCCGGTCCCACCAGCTAGCACACTCAGTTTCCCAACTCACGCCAACTTCCCAACGTCGCCCCAGGCTGCACCGGGCCCACCAATTGTGTCGACCTCCCGATTTGCGCAAAACTACCGAGAGGCAAGGATTCCAAATCCTATTTATAAAAGGTCAGACAAGCCTCCTCAATTCTCTTTACGGTTTGCTGTTGATAGTTTGTCACCATCTTATGCTTACCTCGCAACAAAGCCCCTGTTACGAGCTAAGCAGGGGACTTAATGTTGATGGTGGTTTTTAAACAAGGGGTAAAATCGTAAAACCCCATGACCTAGTGTTACCCGCAACACATTAACTAAGAGCATTTAACTCAGGTGTAAATAATTAATAGGTGTATTTTTCAAAATACCCAGTTAGGGTTTTCGACACGAACCCTAATTCCAAAACCAAGCCGCACACCATCTGCGCACCATGGCAACAATGCCAAACCAAGCCGCACACTCATGCGCACCATGGCAACAATGCCAAACCAAGCCGCACATTGCGCACCATGGCAACAATGCCAAACCAAGCCGCACAATGCGCACCATGGCAACAATGCCAAACCAAGCCGCAAACTGCGCACCATGGCAACAATGCCAAACCAAGCCGCACACTGCGCACCATGGCAACAATGCCAAACCAAGACGCACATCATTTAGCACCATGGCAACAATGCCAAACCAAGCCGCATACTGCACACCATGGCAACAATGTCAAACCAAGCCACGCACTGCGCACTATGGCAACAATGCCAAATCAAGCCGCACACTGCGCACCATGGCAAACTAAGCCGCTATGCCATTGGCACACGCCAAATATAGCGCCCTAGGCTTGCAAAACGTGCAACTAGGTCAACATGGCCGTACATGCCATTGGCACATGCCAACACGTACCACAAGCCATATTTCCAAGCCGATATACCATTGGCACATGATGAGTGCTAAATAGTGCATATTTATACACCTTTTTATTGGTATTTTACTCGTCTTTTGCGCTTAGAAATCATATATTATCCCAGATTCTGTGTTTTCCTTGTTTTCAAGAATAAATATTTGTATTAATTAATTTTGTGTTTTTTAGGTAATAAATAAAGCTCGGAGAATCTGAGGAGCCAAAAGAGCGAAGAATTGGAGTCAAGTGCCCAAGGAGCAGGCCGAAGCCCAGCAGCAAGTGCATTTGCAACCCAACAAGTAGCAACTCATTTACATACATGGGCTCGAGCTATCCATCTCCGACCCACGACCCGGATCCAAGCCCATCATTTCGAGCCGTTGAGATCTCCCCACTACATCCAACGGTCGCTGCATCCTTGCACATCGTTCGTCACGCTCTCGCTCCACACAAATCGGTCCCGATCCATCCTCGGCCGTCCCAGATCTCCCGGTATTTAACGATCGCTCCGGCCTTCCCATCAAATCTCTGATGCACCGCTCAACACCATAGCTCCTATATAAGCTCTCTTTACCCAAAACCTAACTCATTTCCTTCTCTTCCCTTACCGACCGAAACCAGAGCTCTGCTCTTCTTTTTCTCTACCCGACCATGGCGGAGCGCCACCATCTCCTTCACCGACACCGCAAGCCACCGGCGGAAGCTATACCACCCTACACCGCCACCTCTAGTTTTAGATATCTCTAACCTAGCCTCTCTCGTAACCACAGAGGCTGTGTAGAGATAAATAAAACTAGGGTTTCGCTTTCTGAGGAAGCACACACAGCTCGAGCCGAATTAATCGGAGGGAACATCGATTCGAGTATGGGGGAGAGTTTTTGTGAGTTATTTTATATTTAATTTCGATTTTGAGGAATTAGGGTTTGGAGAGTTCTTTGCATGTATAAATTGAGTGAAGTTTGTGTGTGTTAGGGTTTACGCTGGATTAGCCGGTCTTGTCAATTAGATTGTTGTTTGTTGTTTTAGTTTAATTTGCTAGGGTTTGAGATGAAACCCTAGTTTATCTCTGTGTTCTTCTTCATGAATTGTTCTTGAATGATTGAATGTTTTCTAGATAGAATTAACATCGTGTGATACACTTTGATCTCACAAAGTGCATACCAACGCCATGGATGTACCGTAGTTTGATTCACTCTGTGTAGTTTATACTGCAACCCAAGCTTAATGAAATCAATGTTTATCTACGATTAATTGTACTTTAGTCGGACAGTTAATACTCGGGATAAATACCTTAGTTGAGATTAATCTGTCAAGCGGAGAAACACCTTAGGTAAGTGGTAGCATTGACACTCTTCCCTTATCTGTTACAAGGGCAAGAGTAGCATAATGAAGTGAACACAAAGTGTAGACTAGTGGTGGAATTGAAGACCTTAGCATACTTTTTTGTCATTTGTTTATACCTTAGTTTAGGTTTATTTCATTACATCTCAAATGTTTCGGCAACCAAACCCTTTTGTTACTCGTCACTTGAAACTTCAGCCTTAGGCAAGCCTTTGATCAATACAAGAGCACCGCAAGTCTCGTGGTTCGACTCATACGTGCCCAGTTCTACAACCAAGACACCGTGCACTTGCGGTATCACCGTAGGCCATAAATTTACCCATCTTCAAGGCCTACCAAGTTTTTGGCGCCGTTGCCGGGGACTTGGCGTGTGCCCTGTGATTCATTGCTTGCTTTACTGAAATTTCATTCTATCCCCGTACATACCCACCTTTTGTTTTCATTGTAG
Organism: Papaver armeniacum; assembly: GCA_023531295.1. Classification (NCBI taxonomy): domain Eukaryota; kingdom Viridiplantae; phylum Streptophyta; class Magnoliopsida; order Ranunculales; family Papaveraceae; genus Papaver; species Papaver armeniacum. The sequence goes on along the minus strand of JAJJWW010006072.1, from coordinate 18,291 downwards.
TTTTAGCCTGTTTTCATTGGCCTTGTTTTCATTGTAGCATCATAGTCCTGTTTAGTGTAACTTGTATTAACCTTTGCATCATCCTGTGATTGCATCGGTTGTTCTAGCTATTTATGCTCCCCTTGTATATATTTGTTTTTAACTTGTTTTAGTTCTTTGTTAGTGTAACTTAGCTTCTTGTGTTATAACTTAGTGTAGCTTGTATTGCATATTGTCACTACCTGTTCTCTTTTATTTTGCATCTTAGCGTTTCTTAGCGTCACTACCATTCTCGTTTTAATGTCTCTTGTAAGCTCGGTTGTAGGATCAAGCTTATCGCCTGCATTTCATCTACCTCATCATCTGTGAATATTTGTAGTGTTTCTTACTATTAGCTCACCGAGCTTTGTCACTAGTTTACAAGGAAACTAAAGCAATACTTCCTAGTGTTGTAGTTTAGTGTACTTGTAAAGCTTAGTCCCATTCATCCATGATACTCTCAAAGGCATATTCAGCCTTCCGAGAACCGAGCTTGACATTGAGCTCGAAGTGCTTAGCTCTGTCATTGTAGTTCATTTGCTTCTTGTGTAATTATAGAGAACTAAATCTCTTTTGTTGAGCCAACAGGTGCTACTGTGTTGCTACTTGGCTGCTTCTTTACTCTTGAGCAACCAAAGAAAGGGAAGCCAAAACAGCCCATTGAAACCAACGAAAAGGCGCAGAACACGAGGTACCTGTGAGATGCGGAGTAAGGCCAAGGAACTGAGTTACAAAGTTCGAGCAAAACTCGGGTAAGTGACTCCATGCATGACCCGTGAACTAGGTTAAGCTAGCATACACCTTTGTGTGGGCCTGCGAGAATCCTTGAGCACCCTTAAGCCGCAAGTTTGAGCTTAAACTCCAGCCCCGGCACTTTGAGCTTGTGCTAGCTACTCTGCTACCTTAGCTTTGAGCAACTCGAGCATGATAGAATGGATGCCACGACCCCTTGCATGCTCAGTGACTTGTCTTGTGTTGTCAATCCTAAGCTTAGTCATCAACCATATCCGTGCATAATGGAAAGAGACCTTGAATATCATGTGACTTGTTGAATCTGTGAACCATGATCACATGAGAAATTAGTGCCGCCTGCTAGGTGTTGCATACACTGAGTTGCATGAGCCACCCAAGCTCACTCGGCTTGTATGCTCTGTAAACCTTAGTGAGCCATTTGCACCGTGACTTGTTGATACCTAAGCCTGTTGAGCCAAACTCCATTTTTGGAAAATTTGCGAGTGGAGCCGTGGTTGTCTGTGATGTGAACTCGCACTTGAATCCAAGGCATCTTTGTGTCTGTGTGAGCTATTTACGCATGCTTGACCTGGTGCTAGCTCTGCTAGCCCTGTGAGCATTGGTTAGCAAAGATACCTGCAAAACCCCCCGGTCATCTTCACCCGAGCTTGTGCAAACTGTGAAAATCAAATATATCTTTGGTGTGTACCATTGTGTTAATTGGGTGAACTTCTTGTCTTTTCTCTGTGCCCATAACTTCAATTTGCCACCCAGCTCCACCCTCAGCCAGTTTGTCTAGCCTCAATTTGAACCTAGCTAAACAAGTTAGCCTTTAGCCATAATGACATCAACTGGGCAAGTTGCATTGAACCTTTGCCCATCTTGATCTGTTAAGTTTGCAAACCCCTTGCATACCCTGAGCATAGCCTGAGCTAAGTTACCACAGACCCTGTTGAACATCTTCAACCAGCCCCGCCTTGTGTGAGACCTTGCTATAAATTGCTATAAATTGCTATGATTGTGTGACTCTATGTAGCATGTTGTAAAAGCTTAGCCGGCTCATGCATATGTGAAATCAATCAAGTTCTTTGTAATACCTATAGCATCATACACCCGTGAACTCGGAGCATCCGTGCTTATATGAACCATCACTTGTAAATGTGTTGTGTCAACTCTTGTGCGGTTTGTGACCGCTTTGTGAAAACACAGCCAGAATAAGTTGCTCGGTTGTGTTGTGCTATGCCTTGGCCCGTGATAAAAAGAGTGAGTTTGTCTTGCCTTTGCAAACTCCGTATAAACCTACTAAACTTGCCATGCACAAAATGTGTTGTGCTTTGCCAACCTGGGCACAGACCTACTGAGCTGTGATGTGTGCAATTTTTGCTTAACCTTGCCAACCTTAGCATATCCACTAGACTCACTTTCGAATCGGTGTGCAATAACTTCAGCCCATATAACTTGACCTCCACAGAAACTGGGCTTCCCACATCACTGGGCTGTGCAAAGTTGCATAACCTGGGCTCTAAACCAAATTGAGCCCACACAAAACAGTTAAGCCCGCATTATCTGAGCTGCTGGGCTTAAGATAAACTAAGCTTGATAATCAAGCCCGACAACTAGGCTATACATTTTTCACCTAATGCAAACAAACCAAATTCCCATCTAGGCTAGAACCCATCTATTGGCCGTTTAGCATCAAGTGGCCGGCTTCCCAAACAAACCAAATCCCAATAAACCAAATTCCCACATAAACCAAAGCCCATTTTCATGTTCTATGTACATATTTTCTATTGGGTTGACCCGACTCTTTAGATTGTTAGTAAATTTTTGTAGGACTTGTTAAATTTTTCTTTTCTTGAATCGGTTGAGTCTTCTTGCACATATATTATGCTAATCCGATATGATCTCACTTTGAGAATGTTGGATTTTGCCTTGACGAATGAAGCTCAACCTTGCTCCCGCCGACATCCTAATAATCTCTTCCCTTTTATCTTATCAAAGATAGTTCTCGTGGTACGTGATTTGTTCAAATTTTCCTATCTGTGACACATTGAGGACAATGTTTGATTTAGGTTTGGGGGTGCATTTGCATTTAGAGTTTTTAGTTTTTATTTTGCATTTAGAGTTTTTAGTCTTTTATTTTACCTTTTATTTTCAAAAAAAAAAAAAAAAAAAAAAAAAAATAAAAAAAAATAAAAAAAAATAAAAAAAAAAATAAACTCTTTTTGTAAAAACCTCCAACTTTTAGAGATTTTAGAGTCACTAGCATGCTTTTAGCTATGTTTACATAGAGATTCTGACCGAAATAACAGAACTTGGAAGTACTGGAAAACGCAATCGGGTTCCTTAGTTGATTAGAGCGTTAAAGTTGGATTTAACCATACCGGAGGGCGAATTAGGTCTTTGTTTAGATATTCGGTAGTAGAATTGTGATCACCCATAGTGGAGACTACCCATTTTACATCAAGTGAGGCACCAACCTTCAAATTTTTGCAACTTTCTAGAAAAGCTGTTAGAGTGTGTGTCACCGTACGTAAATTCCGGGTAGGAATGGTGAGCTACCCAACTTCGCACCATTTTCAGCACTACTTTTGATCTCTTGAGTGCTAGTTTTTGTCAATCATGAGGGTGACGTCTAAAGATGAAAACTCCTTCTAAATACCGATTTGCCGTTAGCATCTCTCTCTCTCACTCAGCAAGACCCATAGAAACACATCATCGTCAACAAGCGGAGCAAGATCGAATATGGAAAGAAAAATTGATATAGTCCAAGGTTTATGTGCAACAAAACAAAGAAAAGAAAAAATAGGATGAGAATTAATAAAATTTATAAAATCAAGACAATACAAGTTGTGGAAAAATTGAGTGATAAAGTCCTTTGTCCATGGAGTTAGTTGTTTCATTATTTGTATTTGTATTTTATTTTCACTTATTATAAAAAAAAAAAAAAAAAAAATCAAAATTCAAAAAAATTTTGTAGTTTATTTTCTTATTTTTGCTACCACCATGGTAAAGAAGAGTTTAAAAAGAAAAATCCAAACAACAAGGAATTTGAGTAGAAAAGTTAAAAATTGTCAAGTTTTGTGAAGTTTAGAAGTTCGTCATCAACATTTGAAGACCGAAGACCGAAGATTGAAGACGTTTCTATGGTTTCTTATGAGAGAGTGATATTAATTGCCGATCGGGTGAGAAGGTAAGTGAGTACTCCCATCCCTTGCTAATGGTTGATTTCCTTCCTTAGAGATCATCGGAAAAGATTCTTTTTGTCCACACCTCTGTGGAGTCTCCAGTTTTATTTCGGAAGGTTATCCTTCTTACCTCCACGTGTGCGGGATTTCTCTCTTTATTCCACGCCGCACACATGAGAGACTAAAAAGCGATCTTTTTGAGTGCAATTATCATAAAACCCTAATGGTGAGGCAGAAGTCGGGCTTATGATCACAATCGAATCCGAATTCTTTCATATGGTATGGTTACTTCTCGCTCAGCACTTAAGGATGAGAATGCGTTCTTCGATAGTTCTAACTTCTGTTACTAGCATTCGAAACTCTATATACTCATAGCTCCTTGGATGCTTGAGACTCTTTACACTCGAAGTTGGAGAAGGTTTGTGGGTACACCTCTTGTAAACCCTCACGAGACTACAACTCGTCCACTAGGGACACCTAGGGGTTTAAAGGCTTAGTGCATACGCTAAATGCATTCGAGAGACCTGCGACAGGGTATAGTTAGGATTTCTTATTTTCTGTTTCACTTGAGGACAAGTAAAATTCAGGTTTGGGGTATTTGATGAGTGCTAAATAGTGCATATTTATACACCTTTTTATTGGTATTTTACTCGTCTTTTGCGCTTAGAAATCGAGATATTATCCCAGTTCTGTGTTTTCCTTGTTTTCAAGAATAAATATTTGTATTAATTAATTTTGTGTTTTTAGGTAATAAATAAAGCTCGGAGAATCGAGGAGCCAAAAGAGCGAAGAATTGGAGTCAAGTGCCCAAGGAGCTGAAAGCCGAAGCCCGCGCGCGCAACAGTTGCAACCCAACAAGTAGCAACTCATTTACATACATGGGCTCGAGCTATCCATCTCCGACCCACGACCCGGATCCAAGCCCATCATTTCTGAGCCGTTGAGATCTCCCTCAGCCACATCCAACGGTCGCTGCATCCTTGCACATCGTCTCACACTGCTCTCGCTCCACACCAAATCGGTGATCCATCCTCGGCTGTCCGAGATCTCTCCCGGCCCGCTTCAACGATCGCTCCCGCCTTCCCATCAAATCTCCGATGCACCCGCTCAACACCATAGCTCCTATATAAGCTCTCTTTACCCAAAACCTAACTCATTTCCTTCTCTTCCCTTACCCGACAGAAACCGAGCTCTGCTCTTGTTTCTCTCTACCCCGACCATGGCGGAGCGCCACCATCTCCTTCCCGACGACACTTGAAGCCACCAAGCGAAAGCTATACCACCTACACCGCCACCTCTAGTTTTAGATATATCTAACCTAGCCTCTCTCGTAACCCTAGAGGTTGTGTAAGAGATAAATAAAACTAGGGTTTCGCTTACAGAGGAAGCACACATCACCTCAGAGCCGAATTAATCAGAGGGAACATCGATTCAGAGTATGGGGAGAGTTTTTGTGAGTTATTTTATATTTAATTTCGATTTTGAGGAATTAGGGTTTGGAGAGTTCTGCATGTATAAATTGAGTGAAGCTGTGTGTGTTAGGGTTTACGCCTGGATTAGCCAGTGCTGTCAATTAGATTGTTGTTTGTTGTTTTAGTTTAATTTGCTAGGGTTTGAGATGAAACCCTAGTTTATCTCTGTGTTCTTCTTCATGAACTGTTCTTGAATGATTGAATGTTTTCTAGATAGAATTAACATCGATATGATACACTTTGCTCTCACAAAGTGCATACCAACGCCATGGATGCACTGTAGTTTGATTTACTCTGTGTAGTTTATACCGCAACCCAAGCAATGAAATCAATGTTTATCTACAGATTAATTGTACTTTAGTCGGTGATTAATACTCGGGATAAATACCTTAGTTGAGATTAATCATCAGCGGAGAAACACCTTAGGTAAGTGGTAGCATTGACACTCTTCCCTTATCTCATTACAAGGGCAAGAGTAGCATAATGAAGTGAACACAAAGTGTAGACTAGTGGTGAATTGAAGACCTTAGCATACTTTTTTTCACTGTTTATACCTTAGTTTAGGTTTATTTCATTACATCTCAAATGTTTAACCAAACCCTTTTGTTACTCTCACACTTGAAACTCGGTTTAGGCAAGCCTTTGATCAATACAAGAGCACCACAAGTCTCTGTGGTTCGACTTCAGATGACGTGCAGCTTCTACAACCAAGACACCGTGCACTTGCGGTATCACCGTAGGCCATAAATTTACCCATCTTAGAGGCCTACCAGCACACGCCAAATATAGCGCCCTAGGCTTGCAAAACGTGCAACTAGGTCAACATGGCTGTACGTGCCATTGGCACATGCCAACACGTACCACAAGCCATATTTCCAAGTCGGCCACGCATGCCATTGGAAAATGCCAACATGCTCGCTGGTAGCTTTTCCTACCAAGGCCACGGCCCTAACGGCCACGCATGCCATTGGCACATACCAACATGCTCGGGCCGTAGCTTTTCCTACCAAGGCCACGGCCCTAACGGCCACGCATGCCATTGGCACATGCCAACATGCTCGCTGGTAGCTTTTCCTACCAAGGCCACGGCCCTAACGGCCACACATGCCAAACACACACGCTGGTAGCCTAACTTGCAAACCGTGCAACCTACCACCAAGGCATTCCGCACATGCCAAACACACACGTTGGTAGCCTAACTTGCAAACCGTGCAACCTACCACCAAGGCATTCCACACACGCCATTGGCACATGCCACACACGCCACTAGCAGCTCTGGCATTTCCACTTGCGCTCGAGGTGCAACTCGCAACAAAGGCATTCCGCACATGCCATTGGCACATGCCATTGGCACATGCCACATGCGTCCCTAGCAGCACCACTTGTACTCAAGATGCAACCAACACTCGAGACATCAACACAAACTGGGGGATGCTTTCCATGGTTTTGGTTTGGCGGTCACAGCTTGCAGCGTACACTACGCTCACATTAAGAAAGCGTGAAAAGGAATAAAGCGGGTCAAATAAATGAGGAAATAATGGTGAAAACGTTTTCACCCATTAACACCATGCGGTTACCACCTCCTCCCATTATTTCACCCTTTACTCTCTTCCTTCATGAGGCCAGGGTACGTTTCAATCTCGACTTGTATAAATAGGTCTTACCTATTTCCACCAGACAACAAGTCTCGGAAAAATACTACACTCTCAGAAAGGCAACTTTGCAAGCTCTCCCAAAAGCTTTCATCTCTTGCAAGCTTCCCAAGCTTCCACTTTCTGATACAAGTCGAGACACTACTCTCCCAGAACTATTCTGGTCTCAACACCTTTCTTGGCTTCCCTCCCCAAATCAACCCTTCTCCTCCACTTTGTGACCGAAGCAAGTCCGGAACGGCCATTTCTTGGTTTAGGCCGGACTTGTGCGCATTGATCTCTCGAATCTATAAAGTGCTCACGTGCAAAGACATTTGTTTAGGGTTTGAACCAGTTTCTCACTCACCTACCGAATTTACCGAAATCGGCAGAAACGATTTTTACCCATAAACAGTTACCAATGGAAGTCTAAATAAATGGTTAGGGTAACTATACATCAAGAATCAAAGAATCGTTTCCCCATTACAAGATGATCCCGGTTTCCGTTTAAACCCAACACCCCCACCCCCAAGTCGAGGATAAAGTCCGCAAACTTAAATTGGCCAGAAAAGTGTTGTTAGTTTGTCTAGAATAGGTAGCGTGTTGTAACTTGTTTGTAGCTAGCCTAGATCATGGTTAATAGTTTGTACGGCTAATGAATGGATTTCTGATGCCTCTTACTGTGTTAATTTTCTCCCTGATTCTATGATATTTCTCCTTCCCCTCATCTCGTTTAATTCATGGTAGTTTGTTGGGAAACGATTTTGATCTAGCAGCGCTAGATCATTTTTGATCTAGCGCTGCTAGAGCCGTTGGATGGGTGAATCCAATGGTGGTGGTGGTTTTTAATGAAAATTGCATTTTTGCCCTTGGAGTAAAAAACTCCATGACAACCACCACCATTGGATCGGCCCATCCAACGGCTCTAGCAGCGCTAGATCAAAAATGATCTAGCGTTGCTAGATCAAACTTTTTTCCAGTTTGTTGTGGATAAGTGTTGGGCTTATCATCGTTACTCAACTAGAAACGTGTTCTCATCACAAATGTCGCCTGACCCAGATGTATTTATAACCACAAACTCACCAACTTGCATACGTAAAACAAGTATTACTTCACATACATTTTCGAGTTCTAAGGGTCCAAGAGCATAGCTCAGTGGTATCCCATCAACTCCGGTAAGGAGGAAGTCAGGGGTTTAATCCCCGCCGCCGTAAAGGTTTGTGGTAGATTAGTTGTATAGTGGGTTGAGAGGTGTTGGGTCTGGTCCCACGGCTAGTCCAACTGGCTGGGTTCGGGTAGGGGCCTGGGTTCGGCTTTCGTGAAAAAAAAAAAAAAAAAAAAAAAAAAAAAAAATCCACCAAGGGAATGTGTCAACTTGGAGGCTAAATTCCAGTGTCCATATAACATTTTCCGCTGGCAAGACATAGACTATTCTTGGAAAACAAGTTCAAAACTGTACGGTGTGTGTGATATAGTTCACAAGTTATAATTCACAAGTTTAGAAGGTATGATTTTAGGGTCCATTCAAGATATAATTCACAAGTTTAGAAACAAGTGGTCTTGTCTTTAGTAAAATCGATAAATCATTATCATTTGTACGATGCAACCATGGCCACCAATTCGTATATATCCCACGTATCAATGTTCAACGTGATCAATTTTTACGATTTATATGTTGAATGTTCACCCCTCTCTTACTGTTTATTATTTTCGTCCCGTTTAATTCATGGTTTTACGTTGTAGGTAAGTGTTGCGCTTTTACTTAATTCACTTCCATGTATACTAGCAAGAGTTCGACGTACGTATAATAAACCAACTTGAACTGTTGATAGTTGTGATATGTAACTTGGAGTTTATTATATATGGATCAAAATCTCCTTAAGTAGGTAAAAATAAAACTCTCCAACCATAAATTTGTTTTCTAATAACCATGGATACCAGTGACTTGGCTGTTTACATATATACATCCTTTAAGAGAATATATATGTTCTTCGGGGCCAAATTCCAGTGTCCATATAAATTTTCGGCTGGCAAGATATCGACGATTCATGGACAACAAATTTAGAAATGTAAGCACGGTGTGTGTGTAACGATAGAAATGAAAGTTGGGTTTAGCGATTTTAGGGTCCATCAAGACATGATTCACAAAAATGTTTGTATTGAAACGTTTTTCTCAAGTTTAGAGAGAAAGATTGAAACATATAGGGATATGGTCTTGTCTTTAGTAGAATCGATAATGTAGGATCATAAGATCGCAACATTCAAGGCTCGCGAGATGAATGAACGAGCGGTGCCGCGAGGAGTCGCAGAGAGCTAAAATAAACGACCTTGATGAATAACGGTGTAGCCAAAACATAAAGAAGACGTGAGATCGCAGCGAGGGTTAAGAAGTGTCGCGAGAGTGAATGTTTGTACATCTGCGACACTTGCGGACATTCCCAGAAAATAAAGGGTAGCTTATTTTATCATCCACTATGTATTATCCTATATAAAGGGTCAAGTGAGTGCGCAGAGGGGATCTTTTTTGAATTGTTGGGCAAGTCATTAGGAGAGAGAAAAGTTCAAGAGAGTTTTACTTGCTAAGTGTAATCCTACTTTTCTGTGTAAACAACTCATGAAATTAATCAATAAACATTCTCAATTATACAACTTTCAATGGACTAATTAATCAAAATATAGTGAGGGGTGTAGTGTGGGAAATCCTGCTACTACATATGCGCTAGAAACAGGGACCTAATCTTGTTGGTTCAAGAAAGTTTAGAAAAAACGGCTACTGTTGGTGATGAATTCAATTGGATCTATAAACTTTAAGAGAAATTTCAAAGAAATTAGTTTGCTGAGAAGATATATCTCACTGAATATTGAAGTTCCAGGGGTAAAATAGGTAGTTTCACTAGTAATGTGCATTTTCATAAGACGAATGTCATCGGCATCCTAAGAGACGCAGAAATGGAGATGAAGAAAAAATAGAAAAGTGAAACTAATCAGAGTCTTCATCAGCAAATCAAGACAAATTTTTACCCTATTTCTCTTATACTTTGTTCATATATTCAGATCTCGGAATTTTTAAAGCAAATTTTTTGAAAGGAACTCTTTAAAACACAATCTTCTTTTCCAATGTGGTTAGATTTTTTCACAAAAATGGGCAAAAATTTATAGGATAGACTTGTTAATGATGAAGGAATCGTCATTATAGCGTGAAAAAGAAGAGCACGTGCAGTTAAAGGGAGATTTCTTGGAATGACCAGCCACAGGCGAAGAAAGAAATCCACTTTTGCCGGGAAGATTATAGCATCGTAAGACAGGCAACATCAAGAGCGAATACATTGATAAGCTCACAGTTTTGCATGTTTTTGGAACTTAAAAGGAGCTGTAGTCTAACTATCCTTCGCATAAACAAAGTTGGTGTTGATGGTCGCGAGCGAAAAGAAAATTTTGATGTTTTTGCGAGATCGATTCCCACCATACCCATATTCCTTTACACAAGTCATGCAAAGAACTACCAAACTTCAAAGATGCACAGTAATAAGGGCAAAAGAATAAAACAAATCGCTCCTAGAGAACAAATTGTGCAATGGCGAAGAAATAAAGCCGAAATGAGCTACCAATTAACCGAAGAAGAAAAGATGAACAGAAAGTTTATGCAAATAGCGAGAATAAAATGATAATATATGAGAATTAAACCACACCAGCAGCTTTTGTTTTCAAAGAAAGTGACCGCAAAGCAGAGGCTAAAACAACAACACGATTGTTGAATTCAAGGCAAGACAAATTCAAGATAACCCAATGCTAGCGAAGAAACACAATTCAAGCTCAGTTTCATCCGAGTTCGAGACCTTCATCTCAGCGTCCATCATCTCCTTTATTCAAGGCCGTTTGCCAAGCTCGAGTTTCATCACCAAATTTCGACCTTCCTTCGCAGTCACACCATCAACGACTTGTCAACCATAGCAACGATCAAACTCATACTGTAAGACAAAAATCAGCTAGATAAGAAAATATATGGAAAAGGTTTACTTTAAGGGTTCCAGCGAAGGTTAACTTGGTGGTCGTTAGCGAAGAAAGGAATGCAACAACTCTACAGGCGAAGAGTTCTCAATCCAACAAAGAGCACTTCATCAATGAGACTTCGAGAGACGTTCGCAGTGAGCAAAAGAACTTTGTGAAGTAATCCCGCAAAGAAATATCATCCCAACAGAGAAAACTATCAGCACTAATCCAATTAAGGCAACAATCGGTTCCCGCAACAATTAAGTTCAATGCAATCCAAATGAAGCTAAATCTCGGTTAGAGTTAATATCGGTTTGGAAAGATTCAATGCCTGAAGCTAATAGCTCACGCAAAGAAAAACGATTTACGCAAAGTAAACATGCAAGAGTCAAAACTTCACCGATCGCTTATCGGTGAGTAGTTATCGTCATCAAAAAGAGTAATTTCAGCGAACCTATAATAATAGACTTTACGAAGAGGGAAGAAAAAACTATTTGCTTGCAAAGAAAGTATAAGTACAGAGGAATATTAAAGGTTGAAAAGCAAAAACCAAGCAAAAGAAACTACATATTGGCGCCAGAGGATCATCCACAAGGGTAAAGATGCTTCATTCACCGCTTGATCACAAATCAAAGAACCCGAAGAAAGATTAGCTTGCAAGTTTAAAACCTGAGAAGTGAATATTTGACATGAAGTTAATAGTTTTTGCAAAGAGGAAGGAAAGAAGAAGGAATGACGAAACAGAGAACAACGGGACACATCCGGTGATGAAGAAAAGTGTAAAGAAAGAGGCCAAGAAGTCTGGCGAGGTCATCTTGAGGAATGAAGATGGCGAGGTCATCTTGAAGTCAAGCGAGGTCATCCGGTCTCATCCAAGCCGTAGTAGCGGCGAAAACTCTCAATACAGACGTTGCAGACTCATCATCAACTTAGTAAAGATTGATTGGCGAGAAGATGAAGAGCATAAATAAGCAATAAGAAGACAAAGAGAATCCGAAGACAAATGGTGGGGAAGAGAAGAAAGGAAGCTTAACAACGGGGTTGAGTCTCCCTCTTCGCAAAAGATTTTTGCGTCATGAATGTTTATATCAATATGCACTTGCCTTGCGAACGTTCGCAACACAAAGGAATACTTCACAAATATTCACTTACTTCATATAGATGTTAACTTTGCACACTCTTTGGTTATTTCGCACAGAAGAAGAGTTGATGATTATTTCCATATATTTACGCAAGAAATGGTTAGAAACGATTGGTATGACGCAACATTATACAAGAGGCGATCAAGAGTTAATTTCACAAGACTTCGTTTCTTATTTCTTCTCAAATTTCAAGTAAACTATATACTTCACAAGAAAACCATATACTTGCAAGAGACAATAACAAAGAATAGACTTGATGCTTATCTCGCCAAGAATGAAGAAAAGAATGAATATCTCAAAAGAATGAAGAAAAGAATGATTATTTCGCAAAGAATGGAGAAATGATAGAAATGAAGGAATGAATGAACAGATGAATGAAAGAATGAAAACATGCGATAATTTCGCAAAGATAATGAGAAGAGAAAATCAAAAATGAATGATTGAATGAATTGACAAAAATGATTGAGTAAGTGAATGGGACGAACCTTTATGGCGTACACCCTAGTTCGCGAATTATATTTCGTAAGAGGCAAATGTAAGACCTAAAGTGCGTCATATAAGGGGTATCTCTTAACATGGCTCGGGTGGAAGGTTACACCGCTCCGAAACCCGGTCATGCAGATTTGGGGCCCATGAAAGCCTATCCTGGGAGATACCTTGGATTCCCAACTATATATGTAGGTTATACTGGTTGGGCGACCGAGGGTCTCTTCCAAGGAGTCGGAGTGTATGCACAAGGCGCCGAGGTACACGGTTGAGCTGAGTGCCCGGGATGGATGAACCTACCCCGGCCATTCTTGGCAAGTCTTGGCATGCGTTGCACTCGCCGAAGAAAACTCCACTTAGGGTGCGATCTCGTAACCATAAACCATATAGGTATAAGGGATAAGAGGTCATGAAAACAACTGTTGTTGTTAAGACCGGATGGGAGGAGCTAGTCTTGTATGGCCGATGTTTCGCCTCCTTGAAGGGCAACCGGGGGAGATGATAAGGGCGACGCTCTCCATTAGGGGGTGTCAAAACAGACGCAAAATGTCATGAGGCTTTGTTTTCGCAAGGAGACTTAGGCTTGTCATATTTGTGCAATGATCCTGCAGAGGCAATAATACTAACATGAGGGTAAGGCGAGATCAATGGGTCTTTACACGAAAGTGTACGGACGTCCTGCGATTTCGTCGCACGACGGCAATGTCATGGGGCTTTATGTTCGCAAGGATATCTAGGCCTGTCATATTGTCGCAACTAAAACATCCTGCAGAGGCAAAAATACTTGGAAAATGATAAGACAAGATCAATGGGTCTTTACATGCAAGTGTAAGGACGTCCTGCGATTTTGTCGTGAAGAAAGGTGGCGTAGGAGGACCTCTAATTAGGAGGTCTAACTTGGAAGACCACACAAAGACGATAAGGCGAGGTCAATGGGCCATTGCATGAAAATGCAAAAAGGCGGCTGCGACCTTGTCGCCATAAGAAGAGATAAAACAAAGACTATCGAAATGATAAGACGAGAAAAGTAGGTTTCTCCTTTCATGGAGATACTTGCGACTCCTAATGATAAAATTCAACATAAAGCAATGAAGAGATCATGCTCTTTGTTTTCTCAAAGGATACTTCATACTTCTTACATACTTTGAGGAGATAAAATACCTTTATGAAGATAAGGGAAGGTCAATGGGCCTATGCATGAAGATGTAAAGGTGTCCTGCGACTCTGTCGCAGAAAGAAGAATTAAAATCAATGAGCGAACATGCTCGCGAGATTGTCTTAATTAAAAGAGGAAGGAAGAAATATGGGGATTAATCAACCAAGGAGTTAAGTCATTCACACAAAAAGAATTCCGACAAATTACAAAGAGAGTTTAATTCTCTACATCAGCATTATCAAATACAGAAGATGGTTGAGACTTTTCTGCGCCTTTATTAGCTTCGCCTCCTTCAGTTGGGGGATTTTCATCAGAAATGCGCTCATCACCTTCGTTCTCGCCAGTTACTGGATTTTCATCAGAAGTCTTTCTATTTGGATCTTCATCAATAACTTCCTTATCAGGGAGATCTTCGTTACTTTCATATTCATAATCACTATCTGGAGCATTAGGAACTTCATCATCACTTACTTCTAGGATCGACGTGAATAGGATCAAGAGACTTCGACAAGAAAATATTATTCACAAGAACTTGACTTTAAGATGGAATTGGCGAAGCAATGCCTTTTGACGATTCTTCTTACTATCAATGTCCTTACAATCGGACATATAATCAAATCTTCGCTCTGACGGTGCGAGAACGAGCAAGATGCGCGAGAGTAATCCGTTTTCCTTGCGAATTTTAGAATAATCAGACCTGAGGGTGGAGATAGTGGAACGAAGCTTCCTCTCAGAGTCTGCATAACAAATACACAAGATCAGAGAAAATTCTTAGCATTTTCAGGGTAATAAATCATTCGTGGAATAAATGCATAAATTAAGATAGTCAAATAATTTGACTACCTTCCTTTTGAGAAGTAAGATGTTGAATTAAAGCTGCGAAGTTATTCCCCAAACGGTCCATGACATCATCAAATGAATCTCCAACTAAGCCTTTCAATCGAGATCGCAAATTCTTTTCATTGGAAACAAGTATGGAATTTTCGGTCGCCAAAGTAGAGTTGGATTTTTCTAATTTGACACATTGTTCTTGGAATTGCTTCGCTTTTACACTCAAAGTTATTCTACCTTGAATAAGTTTATCTCTCTCTCCGAATTTCTTCAAGTTGGTTTTCCAAAGTATGCTTCGCTTGTTCGTGTTCTTCGCATACTTTTTGACAAGCGTTATACTGCTGCGTAGCCTCTCGCCATCTTATTCAACAAAGAACGTTTCTCTTGAGAAAGGGTTCGATTCTCATCTGATAAAGTTTCCAACTCCAAATTAGTTTTAGTCAAAGCATAAGAGAGGCGAGATAAGTCATTGCTTAATGAGTCTTGCTTTTGCGAATAATCAAAATTCTCTTTAGACAAGTTATTTATTTGATCAGCTGCATAGGTATGAAGATTATCTAAGAGATTATACTGCTCCATCCAAGAATCTCTTTCAACTTGAATTTCTTCAACAATAGACTCCGTCTGACATATATCTCCATTATTCGTTTCTGGTTTAATACTTGAAGACGAGCAAGGATTTGAGTTGTAAAAAAAAAAAAAAAAAAGGTGGCGAGAGCATACCTTTTAATTCTTCATTCTTCTTATAAAGGTTATCACGATCTAGTGAGATGTCGTGAAATTTTTGGTGGAGATTATTGCACTTCGCGGTCATAACTTGGAGATCATCCTTCAGCTTACTAATTTCTTGAACCAAAGATGCTTGCGAGATCTTATCGTAACCAAGGTGCTTACTTAAAACCTCGCAGGATGTTGGATTTAATAGGATCAGCAGAAGTCCTTTTGGCATCATTCACTTGAGATCCGAAAGAACCTTAAAGGCCACATCTATACCCTCCAAAATTTTCCGCCGTTAGAGGAATTTGCTCTACCAAAAAAGATGAGTCATCCTTCGTCAAAGGAACCTCATGAGAAGAGGAAGTTTCAGGAGAGAAGTGAGTGGAGAAATAATAGGGACATTGATAGCAGAGGGTGGTATAACATCGTTTGTAGGAGGACAGTTGGGGAGGAACTTGGTCTATGAGGAGTTGAGGTATAGGAATATTATCTTGCTACGACTTCGCAAAAGGAGATGAAGGTGTGAATGAAGGAAATGGAACGTTGGGGGTAACAGCTTAGAGCGGCGAGCCTTTTGGGAGTATTACCAAGAATTTTATCATCCCGCGAATAACACGTTAAATAAGAAAACAGAGGCAACAATGTATTGTTAATAAGGAATAAGTGTTTCTCAAATACCTTATCACTCATGAGGATGTCTTTTTTGTAACCGTAGATTTTGCTCGCGAGGTGGGCTTTGGTTGTGTGATGGATTCTTGTTATTAAGTAGATTTGATGGCGATCCCAAAGAAAGAAGAGGGTCCTTCACGATAAATTTAGTTCGGGTTGGTTCTTGCTAAACAACAATGGCAGAAAAAGAATCACAAAGTTAATCATACCAGCGTGACTCCAACAAGAAAAATCAGTCTCAAATTTAATCAACCACAAAATCAGTCAGATATGGCAAAATTAACAAACCTGGACGCCATGAGAGTAACAACTGGAAGAGAATAGTTAAAATGAAGAAGAAGAAGAACACCTGCAGACGATGAAGAAGATGAAAAGGAAAAGGAAAAATCTTCACAGGGATATTCCTATAAATAGATGAGAAAAATGTTATGACCGGATAAACATTAAATGCACCTAAAAGAGGGTAAATATAGACACGTGTAAACAAATCACTACCAAATCCAAGGAAACTTGACGAAAAGAATTTTTAAAGAATCCAAATATACGGCATATTTCTTAACAAAGTAGAAGAGATGGCGAAATTGATTATTCTCTATAACACATGAGGCAAGAAATGACACTTTGTATAATAGAGGCTTCGGAACTTCGCAAAAGAATAGAGGCAAGTACGTACTTTTCAAGCACAAGTATTCTTCTGCTCGTTTCCTCATCAGCAAAAAACCAAAGATTACTACAACAACGGATTTTTCCTTAAAGATCGCTCTTCAAGCGATATTCAAGGAAAAAGAGGCAAGATGTAGGATCATAAGATCGCAACATTCAAGGCTCGCGAGATGAATGAGCAGACGGTGCCGCGAGGGAGTCGCAGAGAGCTAAAATAAACGACGCAGTGAATAACGACACCAAAACATAAAGAAGACGTGAGATCCGGCGAGGTTAAGAAGTGTCGCGAGAGTGAATGTTTGTACATCTGCGACACTTCGCGAGACATTCCGAAAATAAAGGGTAGCTTAGTTTGTCATCCACTATGTATTATCCTATATAAAGGGTCAAGTGAGTCCGTAGAGGGGGATCTTTTTGGAATTGTTGGGCAAGTCATTAGGAGAGAGAAAGTTCAAGAGTTTTTACTTGCTAAGTGTAATCCTACTTTTCCCGTAAACAACTCATGAAATTAATCAATAAACATTCTCAATTATACAACTTTCAATGGACTAATTAATCAAAATATAGTGAGGGGTGTAGTGTGGGAAATCCTGCTACTACAGATAAACCACTATCATTTGTACGAGATCTCTATGGCCACCAATTTGTATATACGAGGGCCTATCATATGTATCAATTTTCAACGTTATCATGCTGTATCCATTATTGACTCACAAGAGGGTCGGCTATACAATCAGGATGTTGAACGTTCAATTAACTGTCAACACCAGTACCATTAACGGACTAATTGGAGTTTGATTCCTTTTAATAGTTTCTCTAGAGTAGCTAGGTTGTGTGTTGCAACTTGTGTGGTAGCAGCTGGTTAATAATGCTAGCAGTTTGTACGACTAAATATATATATATATATATATGTGTGGCAGAAGCGTAACAATTGAATGGGAGAGTGGATAATGAATACTCCCTCGGTTCCAATTTAGTTGATATTTTAGGGTTTTTTTTGTGTTATATAATAGATGAGAGTTTAAGTATATTCCCCAAATTCTCACTAATTTACCTCTGTTTTGGAATCACAGCATAAAATTAATTCTCATTGTAATCATCAAATAGGGTAATTAATTCAATTTTTAAATATATTCCATGAAGGATATGTACTCCATCTTTGTCAATTCTTTAGTAAAAATTAGGTGTTTTAAACTTTTAAGAAGGTATTAATACGGGTGGATTTGGAAAAAAATTACTATCTTTGTTATATCTAATCTGCGTGAAAAACTCTACAACATCAACTAAAACGGAACGGAGGGAGTATATGGATTTAAGATGTCTCTTACTGTCTTATCCTCCTGGTCTCAACGGAATCATTCATGGTATTACGTTGTGGACAAGTGTTGCGCTTATCAACACCCAACAACAAGAAAACTGTTGATGAACCTCTCACAACTATCAACTGACCCAAGATTATCTATAACGGAAGTGATAGACACACCTTGGATCCCGCGGTGTGTACCGTGTGAGACAAAATCTCACAACCCTAATGGCTCCGCGGATTTATAGGGGTGGGTTAAGTGTGGGTCCCACCCCCTCTCTCTCACATTCCTC